>JAECUM010016686.1:0-75575 GCA_016617855.1 Megalonaias nervosa
GGATAATGATTACAAATTGCTTCAGGAGGAAAACACTGAGCTTCTAGCACCGTCAGAAAATGCTTGCATGCTGACAAGGGTTGCTGAGGGAAGTGATAAGAACACAAAAGCCCAAATGGGGGAAAATATATTACTGCACCAAGAAAATGAAGGATCAAAGAAATACGTTATCAAACGAAGACAAATATTTGAAAACAAAATTCCAGACTGCAAAAGACAAAAGACAGACATAACTACCTGCCTGTAAAAACTTTCAAAGATCAATGTGAAATCTGAATTCCTGGGGAAAACCCCCATAACACATGACCTAAGCGAATCATCGAAAGTTTCTAACTCTTAAAGAGGAAAAGCTGAAGGATAAAGTAAATAATTTAAATAAAGACAAAGATAATCTACTCTCATAAATAATTCAAATATATCATGGTTTTGCTGCTACTAATCTTGAATTTCTCTTGTCACCAGTAAAAGACACTAGAAACTTAAAAAACTTAAATTATAAGCGTGTCAAAGGAAGAATCCGAAAAATGCCAAAACTATATAAATAAGCTAACGAAAACCATGGCAAAATGTATATTTGTTTATGACATACTTAAGAGAATTATAACAGAGTCCCAAAAGATCAACAGTGCTATGTACAAATGTGGCAAAATTAAAACAACGCCAAAATATATTATCTCTGCCACAACAACTTAAAGCTCTTTTTGACTTCCAAATCATTCTGTGAAAGGAGATCATACAACTGACTCTGCTAAGAAAGCTCATCTGAAATAAAATGTTGTTATTGATGAGCATTACTGTTCTAATATTAGCAGCGAAACTCTTGGCTCTTTCAATACCAATGACTCATTTCCCAAAAGACCATGTGCCACCTAAAAATCAGGAAATGTTCATGAAACAAACACTGCCGATCCGTGACTCTGTTATAAAATGTCAGTGAAAGAGGTCTTAAACCTTAAACCTAGGGTCACAGTCAAGTCATTACCTGGGATCTGAACTGGTCATAAGCTTGATATAACAAGATAAACAGGAATTTCTGAATTTGATGCCGCCATCGTCAGTGTTGGAGGAAATGCTGTCAACAACAATATCGATACATAAAAAATTGAAGATAGTGTTTAGCGCATTCTGGAAAACATCGACTGGAATAACCCAGATTATTAGGATTCATTTGTTTAGATTCAGGCAAACATACTTCGAAAATTCAGTGCCATGACTATCTAAATATGGAGACAGGCCAAACACTAATATACGTTTTCCCTAGCATCGTAAGCCAATTAGGGGTATACATATGGTGCCGCCTGTTTATGTCACGTCATTTCTCTGCTGTTTCAAGACAAGCTTCGGGAACTCTACTGCGTGTCGATGTCCATGTTGTGTCCTTGGGGACGTAAGTTAACATTATTTTTCTCCAACTGACAACTATAATGGATTTATTGAATACGAAAGTGCATTAAGTGTTTGTGAATGTTTTCATAGTGACTACATGCATGCCTCAAGAAATATTTTAAAATGTCAATGCGTATCTAATCTCCTTGTGTGATATTCCTAGTAATGTTTACTTTAAATTAAATATTAGATCTTGAAATTAATAGAGGTGGTCATTACACTGGGCATATAAACATACAAGTTATGAATAAATCTTAGACCAACTGAGGTTTGTACTAGCATCATAAGTAGATAACGTACATTGTCTGGTTTACCAGAGGTAAAGTGAAATGGCAATTGTTCAAGTGACCTGTTTTGATTGATGGTTATGCCACGCCAAATACACGTGACAGAGATTCAGGGAATAGAGATGTTGCATATTCAGGAAATTGCTTATCGGTTGAAAGGAGAAAGAATTTAGAATCAGATAAAACTGACACAATGTGTTACCAAGTAAATCATTCAAATACAAAACTGTTTCTAATCGACTTGGTATATGGGTCCCCTTCCGCTAAGGTAGAATGCCATGAATATTTTGAAAAATAAGTAATAAAGTGATTGATGATCAAAACTAAATTTATATTTTATAGGACTTCAGCAAGGGTGTTATGAATAATTAGAATAACAGATATTAGTAGAATTTCATTGAAACGTTTTGTCTAACTCAGTTAGTGGACCAACCAGGATGGAAACTGATCACTCAAAAATTCAGATCTATATACATGTGGAAGAAAATGCGAGTAAAATACATATAGCTAGGATAGGTCGTAGTGATCGCTTCCCCATTTCCAAACTTGAACATCTGGCTTAAAAGAACTGTAAAATCCACAGCTCATAATTTTTCCACTGTGTATTTTCAAAGGTAATGTATATCTAACACTTGCATAAAATAGTGAGTCCATAGATCTAGAGCAGTTTGTTTTCGTCATGATGCTGGAATGACCTATATGTGAATCTTTACATACAGGTCATTCCAGCATCATGATGAAAATAAAACTGCTATAGATGTATGGACCCACTATTTTATGCAAGTGTTAGGTATACATTACCTTTGAAAACACACAGTGAAAATATTTTTTACTGATTGGATAAATGCTGATATATTAGATGCCATGAATGACCCTGCTGCACAGGATGTGAAAAGAGGAATATGACGGCCAGACCAGGTAAAAAAAAAAAAAAAAATACATGGAGCCGGTTACTGTCCACTGCAAATTACTATCACGTGTACACTGCGTGATTTTCTCACTCTCTGGTCCATTCTGGCCACAATGGAAATTACTGGCACCGATTACTGTCAATGCTGACCTCAGTTGAAAATTACTGGCACCGTTTACTGTCCACGGAAAATTACTTTCACGTGTATACTGCGTTATATTCTCACACACTGGTCCATTCTGATCTCAGCGGAAAATTACTGGGCAGTACACTGCGAGTTTATCATGTTTTTTCAACATTTAAGATAGATCGTGATGGTATTTTAATTGATTCCACAGGGAATGACAAACGAGCGACTGCTATTATTAATAATGACAGCAAGTATATATTCAGAATATAATTTATTGTCGAACATATCAGCGAAGATGGTCCGACTTGGATTATTCGTGATAAACTCGACCTTGTTAAGAAATCACGGAGACATAACAATGTCGTCATAGTAAAGAAAAATTCTAAAGCAGGTATTTTCACCGGAATTGACAAATCGTACTACAATAACGCATATCCAGTTTCGGCAGTTCTTTATGCGCTTTATTGTTTGAATGAACCAGACATAGATCCTCTTGCTCTGATGAAAACAGGCACGCTAAATTGTGTTGCTCAACGTATAATGGAGCATTTTGTAAACTCCAGACGTGGAAATAAATTAACCGAATCAAAAATACAAAAAAACAAATAATTGGGAAAAACATGTCAATGCGACTGGAGCACGCAGAGATGACATAGCTTAATTAGAAAAATTGTTGATGTTTCCGATAATTGTGAAAATAATAACAAATGAAGCTTTATATAAATCGGACAAATATACAACATGTGGTGCTCCAATAATATTAATTGATCTTAACTCCCGTGCGTGGACAGAAGCATTAACAAAATTTCCACAAGAAAGAACAATAAGATTTTACATCGGAAATATTTTTGAGGAAATTCACAACATAAGTAAAAACGACCCTGTATCAGTCTGGTTATTTTACAGTGGCGGCGTCGAAGATGCTTGCATAAGTAGCTTCGACGACAAATCATTTGATCAGTTTATTTTGCCCTCTGGAGTTCTTCATCGGAAGGAATCGCTCCAACGTGCTATGAAACAGATTGCGGTAAAATATGACGGCGACAAAGATGATTCACTCGTTAACTGTTTTACTATTTCTTCTGTTGTGGCTCATATAGCCCAACAAAACAAATCATGGCGAGCAACTCCGAAAGAATTTCTCGATGATGTATCACAATCTTGTGTCCAATTTGGTCATGGCGGCCTTTGGAACACAAAATATAATTCCTCCGATATGATTTCTGTCGACAATGTCGCTGCTTATCCGCGGATTTTGGCGAGTATCATCGTTATATTGAACGATACCGGCACCCAACACATGAAATGACACGAGTTGCAAGAAATGGGCCACTACCAAATATCGATCTTACTGGATTTGCTGATATTGAATCATTCAAGTTTTTAGCGACTATTCATCTGGTTATACCAATTTGGTTTGGTAGCCACTTTCATAAACCAGATACAAATGTCAATCTCAGCTACTGATAAGCAAAAAATTAGCGTTGTTGGGCTCCATTAGTGTTATTACGATATATGTTAAACACTAAGATTTTAACGTCGTTAACGGTAACCTCTGCGATAATTTCGTACAAACAATAAAAACAAGTTTGCTTACAGCAAGATGACAAAGAAATATGCAGAAAAATTATTGCTAAATGTATCAGTGTTCATCACGTCGTTGTACAAGATTTATTATGGATCCAACAGAATTAGATATTTTCATCAAGGACACAGCGGGAAAAGGTATAATGGTGTCACGGAGAAATGCAACAACACGAGATAGAATAATTATTGGCACGATCATTAGCTACTGCAACGGCAATTCTCCTCAATTTACTAATTTAAGATCATCAATGCTCGCCTACTCATCAATAAACCTATTATCGTTGATCAATAGATTTCCCAATGACGCTGTAAGAGTCGGCATGGATTCTTTTTATATTAGTCGTTGTAAAATGGACCTTCTTGAGCTATTTATCGAAGAAGACACCTGCAGTGTCTACTGGGGTTCATGGCAAAAAAGAAGTGAGAAAATCCGTAAATATTCAGAGTCAGCTGACCTTAAAACACAAGATATGTATTACTTTGATGTCAATATATCAGAACTATCATCATCACCGTAAGTAAACGATCCAATCACGAGACATAGCACGGTCTATCTGAATGGTCCAGGTGGTTCTGGTAAAACAACACGTGCGATAGAATTATTTAAAAAGTATGACATGATTGTGTTGACGCCAACTCACCGGCTTGCCAGAGAGATGAGACAATGTGGTGTCAGCGCATGCACGTATCATAGTTTCTTCGGATGGCGAGGTGATGCACGGACACCCGAACGAATGGGTGCTTCGTTCCTCAACGCGTATGACTCTTGTTGGAGTTTTTTGTTGGCGCGTATCCAATCTGGTGGTAACTGTGTGTTTTCGGGAATTACCTGTAATTGTTCACGGACGAATCCACGTTGAGGAGCTGTTGAATCTAATCCATAGACTGGTGGCTGCACAGTAGATCTTACCATGCTGGAAATTTTACGTGTTGTTACACTCCACTCGGGATCAGTTGCTCTTGCTGCGTCACCCTCAAGTTCACCAGGTTCATGTAAATACCTCACTGTTACTTTACTACCCAACACCGGTTGTTGAAGCTGATCTGGAGATTTTTGTCGTTGTGTGTGTTTCTTTGCAATTGCATCGACAGGTTTCATGTTAATTCCACTCGTGAAATCTTTGTTTAGCTCGGCCAGCAGATGAGGTAGTCTCGTAACCCACTCACGAGATCTGTCTTGAACGTGCAGCAATTCTTGGGCATATTGATGTTCAAAGAGTCGCTATGTGTCGTGGTGTGTCCACGTCTGATTTTAACGTTATGTTGTTGCATCAGCTTCGTTACTGCAACCGAGAAATCCTTTGCCAGGAAAAACATGTAGCAATTGTGACCATCGCAGGCCGCAAGATGACCCGGGTCCTCGCGATTAATTCGTTCAAACGCTGCTGCGGATTCAGTTGCTGTTTTAGACGATAACGGTTAAACCACTTTGTATCTACTTGCAACATCTACGACAGTCAACACATATTTGTATGTGCGACGTTAATGTATGTCATATGATAAAAAAAGATATCTGCCTGACGAATTTAGTTGGGTGTGCTGACATCAAAGTGTCCATGTTGAATCGTTTTGGGATGTGGAAGATAAATTTTCCATATGGCCTGTCGCGACAACCAGTCTGCGGATACAGCACGTGTGACACCTGCTGCATCGGCAAAACTTTTAATTGCTGCTGTACTTTTCCAATATCCTCTTGGACTATAATAATTCGACACCATTATGCAATTGTTGTCGTTTAATTGCCCGCTCCTAACACTATTTTACCTTTCATCGCCCATCTTATCAACCAATTCTCGAGTCATTCTCGTATGTTTTTATTCTTTATCGAATTCAGCATGAGAGTTAACTTGACATCCGCGATATGTCGTTGTGGTACATCTGGATTTTTGTACGCGACATCATGAATATGGCACGCTTGATTCATCGCATTTATCGGAAATTTGCCTGGTTTTGGTTGTTTTTTTCGTCAAATCTAATATCAAGGCGAGTTCCAGGACCACAATAATTATATCTGGGTAAATGTTTTTCCCCAGGATGCTTTGCCCAAGGTGTTCCAGGTATTTTCCCGAGTGCCTTAGCAATATTGCCGCCCCCTCTTGCAACAGGAATACTCACAAACTTATATTTTTGTGTGCCGCATTTTACACATTTACCTGTAAGTGCCGGAGTGTCATTTTTCAACGTGGTCTCTAAGAAATTTTGTACCAGTGACTGTCTTGCTTCTAACACAATGTAAACTCCTGATTATAAAAAACATTATATTTGTACAATATGAACGTGATTGACTTATCAGTGACACGTGAGCAAGCACCGGTCAAGCATCATCCAATGTTATCAGATTCTATTCGAACTATTATAACTGGTCCATATGGGTCGGGTGAAATTCAGTTGTTGCTCAACCTGATAATGAGGTGGGTCAAATGGGACAAACATTTATTTAGTAGAATTATCCATGGATGACCAAAGATGTTTTAATGTCCTTAAGGAATTTAATGAATCTGCGGCGGCTGAAGGCGATGTTATTGAATTTATCACAGACATCGATGAAGCTCCATCCGTCGAGGATCTTAATGGGGTGATCAACAATCTCGTGGCAAAAGATGAAAGTCATGCTTGACAAAGAAGCAAATCCAGCCAGAATATTTTCACGGGCAGACATAAAAACACAGATGTCATTTACGTTACTCAGCGGCATACTCAAATTCCCAAAGTGATCAGAGATAACTGTAATTTTTGGTTATTTTTAACGGTGTTGACACACATACGCTTCGAATATTCATCAGACATGGTGTCCCGGCGATATGGACATAGGTAAGTTTAAAATTTTCCTTCCTCATACTCAGAAAAATCCGCATGGATTCATCACGTTAAGTTTACACGATCCAGCAACACGTTATCGAATTGGTCTCGGTAAAATCTTTTATTAAAGAAATAAATTTATTGTATAATGAACCAGCAAAAACATTACCAAAATTATATCTATAATCGAACAATTGCAGCAAGATGGTCTCGCGGTTCAATTTGATCTTGAAATGATTTTTAGATGAAACAGCAGCGACGTGAAGAGGGCAGATAAACACTCGCGGCTGAGTACAGATTTATCAAATTACTCCAACGTGAAATGGAATTGTCGTGGGCGGATTTACACGAACAACATGATATTGCTAAATTTGTTCCTTTGCAAGTGCCATTGAGAAAATACGATCAGATTTCTCTCGACAATATGAAACTCGATCTGTTGTAAACACACGTGCGAGACAGCTAACAAAAACCTTGTATTGGAATCTATTAAGATTCCCACAGAATGAGAAGCATTTCTCAAGAGGGAATAGCCCAAACAACAACAAAAATTAACGATAAAATAAATTAACGACAAACGTATTTTTTTTGTTAATTTTTTTTTTCATTGGCTGAGAGAGGCCGTTTAGGGTCAATCGCGCACATACAAACTAACAGTCAATTTTCCACATGTGTCAAATAAATTACCGTTTTGGTCGGTTAGACGAAAATGTATTCGTGACAGCGATGGATTATGACATCGTAAATAATCAGGATTAGTTGGCACCGACACAATCAAATGACCCGGCGGGACATCTGGAGAAAAGCTGTAAAGGACATGTCCCTGCTGGGCCTGCCCTTGTAATGCTTGCCTAGACGTGGTATAGCTACCGTCGACTGAGCAACAGACCAGATTTACAGAAATCGTTAATGTGATTTTGACAATACCCGGCTATACATGACGACCACCACCCTCTGGATCTTTGTTATGTTAGAGAATACTTTCGAGATTTTTTATTTTTTCCCATTTCGCATATATCTTAGGAAAATATTCTTCAATTATGTCATTGAGAACTTCATCCATTTTATCCATGCCCAAAAGAGGTAGTTTGAACGTAAGCAATTGGCTTCGATGATCTTAAAATAATTAAGAAATGAGGTTTTGTATTTTACGCCGTTTACTCCCATCATATCACCCTTGTAAATTACTATGCATATTACGGATGTTTTAATGAGTTTTGCGTCAGATTTCATCTGATTCAGATGCTGAACCAACACAACGATTTTATGTGTAAAATCATCATTTGGGTACTCAAGTATATATATCTCCATCAGATCCCTTAGATTTCTTTGTTCAGATCTATATTTCTCCTCCAATAAGCGGACTAATACCAAAGCAGGGTTATTCAATCTATGTATCACTCCAGGAAGTCTTGAAAACCCCTGAAATATATCATCATAGAACCATACCAGGTATTATTTACCATATGGCTTTTTCTCTATTTTCCGTTAGGGAGGATCTACTTTAACATACCATTACAGATTTGTTCTATAATCATCTGAACTTTTCATGAATACTTGTTTGTCTGATAAATAATCAGATCGTTGTGGTGGTGGTAATCCAACATAAATTGGTACTTTCAGTGGCCATCCCAGCACGGTTCTGATCGACGACTTATATATGTCGACGGCGTAATTATGCGTTGATATTTCAAAGGTGGCACTTAGTGTTGGCTTGTGTACCTTGATAACAATCTCTGATTCTTTTCCTGTTATAGATTTAATTCTACGTTGAAGTTCATTACTGATTTGCTCGATTTTACATGAACATGTTGGGATGGTAACGACTTCCCAGACGGGAGACGTTACAGAGCTGTGGTTTTGCGAGAATACCAGCGAATTATTAGCGTCTAATCCATCAAATGATTTTTCTCTGATATTTGGCCAACTATAATAAAGTCGTAATTGTGCCAGTGCGATTTCAAGTGACCGACCATTAGGAGCTTTAATCGGAGTTGGAAAACCAATATCGAATTCCGGCTGTGTTGACGTTGCTGATATGATTATAGTCGTCGGCGGTGTTTTGTTAGCGAATGATCTGTTCCAGTCGTGTGGTTATTTCTGTGGTCATTTTTATCTATATGGCAGATCATAAATGTGACACTGGCAAGTTTGCGTTCTTGCGATACCGATAATAAATATCCCTAACTGCATCAAAATTCATTGTCGGATATTGCACTGTCGGTTAACCCCGCTGACAGTATTGATGAGATATTCATGCACGCATACGTCACAGCATAAGTTATTTCTGTGTACTCGTGCAATTTTTAACTGGTACATGTACTTTTTCGCGATAATATTGAGTATACCAGCAACACTAACAACAACAGAGACACCGATTCCAACCACGGGCGGTATCACGTGCGTCGCTGATAATGTACCGATTAACGTCGTTGTTTCAGCGACCAGCGAGGAAACCACGTATACAACATTATCGATGACCATTATTCGTCTGAGATATTTTTTTTTTTTTTTTGCTTGTTTTGTCATATGCTCGTCGATGATTTCTTCCAGCGATGTCATCCATGCGCATGCTTAAATATACCGAAAGGATTGTGTGGGATTCATTACGGTATATATTAAGTAATCAATTAAGATTTCTTCGCGACGAATTCAAGACAGTAGTAGTATATCACTGAGGTTAAGGTATTATCCTCTGATACCAATATGAATGTTGCTTTATTCATCTGTTCTATCACTAATGTCATAATTCCGGAAGAAGAACCATAACTCAAAGGAAAGAATGGGACTATCCTAAATTGCTCAGGGCTAAGCAGGTATCACCTGCACACCCCAGTGGTATGTTTGATGGATTTGTTATGGTTTGTCCATGTTCCTGATCCAGACGCTACTGTGTATAACATGTTGATGAGCGGAGTTATGTGAATTACACACCATCGGCCATCTTTTTGATTTTATCGAGTTCGGTGTTTATAGAATTGATTCTTGAGTTGACGCCATTGAGATCATTGTTAATAATTTCGATTGTTGTTTTAACGTTGACTAGATCAACGAGCTGTGTGCGAATTCCAGCCAGCTTAATGTCGACGATCGTTGGATTTCCAAAGAAATTATCCATGGTTCTATCTATGTTTCTATGAAAATTTGCAAACGCGGTTATATGATTAGTGTATTCAGATCTCAATCTGGTCATTCCATCATTGATTGTCATAAACGAGGTAATCATCGGGATATTGCTGTTGTCTATGTATTTCTTCGTTGAAGCATCATCGTTTGATTCTGGTTCTCTCAAATTAGCAATGCTATTTCCGCTGATGTTGAGATCGCCAGTCATTGTATCACCGGCTTTAGCAACATATTTACTGATCTCAGTTCTGATCGTTGTGTTGTTGTTGTCCACGCATTTTAATGTTGCCACGTCACCGTCTGATCTTGGTTCTGTCACATTGGTAATTGTATTTCTGCTCATGTTGAGATCTCCATATATAATGTCTCGAATTCTTCTAATACGTCCAGCAATCTCTCCCATAATTGTAAGAATTGATTCCTCCGAGTTTTTAATTCTACCGGTTTTAGTAAAGTTATCTTCGGTCGCGCCTGGAACTCGCAGAATAATATATGTTAATGGGATATTATTCGTCTTTAACCGTTCTTGCTGATCCAGAAATATAACAGCCTCATTTGTGTCAATATCGGCGAGATGCAAAAGATCAGCAAGTTCATCTCTTGTTACATATTTGGAGAAATCAATGTCACCCTGGGACTTGCCGCTAGCAGATCATCCGTAAATATCTACCATTATAAATTATTAACCTGTTTAAAACGACGGGCGGTATATTCATGTACAACTTTATGAGGCGACTCTGATGACCTTGACACGGTGTTAAGTACAGCCAGTACTTCTGGACCGCATATTGGTGGATCCGTTATTGTCTGTGTTGGTAATGTTGAATACCAGATTGGTAAGTAACTATATTTCAAAAATTATCTCGGTGGTGCCAATCCATACGAATCAAAATAAACAACTCCACGTGGATCAACCGCGTACGCAACCCAATGAGTACCTGAACCAGAACGTCCATCGAGGTTAATGATACCGGTTTCAATACGATTTAGTTTTACCGGTAATTGATCACGCATGAAAACACCTCCGAAATTTTTTTATGTTTAACCACCGAGCATCATCAAGTAAATCAAAATTGGACATGGGAAGAATTAACGAAGCGTCCCCGGCAGTCTCAGACCTTGACCATACCGCGTTCCTGGTAATCTTAGACCTGTCATTTTTTTAAGTGTGTATGCCGTGTCCTGTTGCTTTTTTCAGTAACATACCGGAAGCATTTCCAACAGCACCAAGAGCAGCTGCTTTTGCAACAGCAGGAGCCGCTGATGCAATAGCCGGAGCCGCTGATGAAAATATCGCTGGCAACGCCGCTCAAAACGGAAATATATCGCCGGTCTTTGCTGTGTCGCTGATCGCATTCGTAGAAAGATCAAGTCGAACGCCAGTTTTTGATTTCTGGGCATTATTGTAGTGTTTGAGCTGACGCTCAGTCAACGATAATTTATTTGGGCCCTGAAATATGCTGATTTCAGAGTTACTTTTGCCCCAGAATTCTTCTTCGATACGGATTGCAGTTTTTTAATCTGACTTGGTGTCAGAGTAACATTGACGTGATGATATAACATTATCACATCATGAATGATCTAATTAACATTTACATGTTTTCAACGGGTGCATCAATGACTCTCATTCGTACACCAACACATTCAAGCAACATTGCTTTGTCTTATAGAATATCACCTATTGCTCTGTAACCATCAGCTGGTAATCGTGCTACACGGGCTCGGAAGTGTATGTCGACAACAGATTGCCTAAACAAATCTATATGTTCCAGCGAGAAATAGTAGATCGGATATAGCGTTGTAAAGTGCCGCTGAGATATCTGCAAACCAGAATCAACATTCTGATTACGCCCCATGAATGTTATCAACCGATGATACACACGTGCAACATGATTATTATCGAAATTTAGTAACACTCCCTCGGATGGTTCTTGATGTCAATTTATTCTCGAAGAAACTTCACCAACCCCGAGCGTGTCAAACACCATTGGGTTTCGTGCTTGTGAATCTACTCTGTCATTTTCCTGAAACGCTATAAATCTGTCGTGGCGCTGATACTCCCTGCAGCTATGATATGTGCCATGTAAATAACCCAACAACGTTACTCTGGACGCTGTCTGTGGCCATCGTGAACCATGACAAGGTTGATTTGCCACCGCAGGCCATGAAAGAGAGCAGCTGCTGTTCTTCAACAAGTGATTGTGTCATTGTTGGCATCCACAACAAAAGTTTTGTTAGTCTCACCTTACCATCATCAACACCAACAGGATGCAGACTGCATCATTGTCGGTGGCTTTTCGAACTAGTGCTATTGTGTGTTTAGCACCGAAAATAACTTTTATAACATGCCTGCAGAATCCAGTGATATGTGACAGCGGAATTACACAAGAAAATTCTTCTTTATCATTTAACATTTATCTACGTGCTGCGACTCCTAAGTTGAAATCTTCATTCATCAATGCAACTTCAGTTTCAGCGGCATTCATTCTTACGTTGCGACTGTCGGGGTGATCAGTGGTATATTTGGCAAACATCACTGACGGACCAGCGGACTGTGAATAATCATCGGAATATCTTGCGAAGCTGAGTATTGTCGTGGCAACGTCAACATTTTCGAGACACGATTCGATGTTTTTTCCGTCAATGATGTATGTGGCACTGTTAAACAACGCCATAACACCACAGGTTTTCGCTCTTTTCCGTTAATTAGTTTAAGACCATAGAGTCGTAAGAGTATGTATGTATGTATGTATGTATCTATGTATGTATGTATGTATGTGTGTATGTATGTATGTATGTATGTATGTATGTATGTATGTATGTATTTATGTATGTATGTATGTAGCGCTTTAGGGCACCTCAGCACAATAGTGGCTCTACGTTGCCAACTAAAGGCAAAGTTCAAAAACGATGTTTAAGTTTTTCGAAGGTGCGCATCGCCACCGAAATGTCAAAGCTTTGATGATGACAAGAGAGTTCGATAGTAGATATGATCAAAAGAGATTAAGAAAGAACCAGAAATGAAAATTATTGATACGAATGGCTAAGAATAACACGGGAAAGGGAGTGAAAGTTCCGCAATTTCTGCACCCAGTATTCTGAGAAATATAAAAGTATGGTGCATGTTTCAGTATCATTCTTTAATTAGTGTAAACACTTCAACAGATTTCCTTTCAAATCGCACTAAAAATGGTGCTCCTTAGTGCCCTTTTCCCATATTTAGTCAATGTTGCCATTCTTCCAATCTATGTCAATATTGGAAGAAAGGAAATGATTCCCAAGGGCAAAGTGTGTGAAAATAATGGTTCTATCAAACAAGCAAGATGTTAGGTTCAAGTATGCATTGTATGGTTAGTTTCTTTCAATCATGAAAGTACCTCATTTGTCCGTTCTTATTCGGTACTGCTCATAAAGCAGTAACGCCATACGTTCGGCAAATTCCGGCAATGACGAAGGTAACAAAACAGGAAATCAAGAGGGTTGCAAGACAGGTGTACCCACTTTTGTTCATTAGATATCGATAAGATTTGTGTAAATATTGCTGATCATTTGCGGCCTAGGAGTACTCGGAAGGGCCAACCTGAGTTTGAAGACAAAACCACCTATTGCGGAAGTAAATGCTAATAAATGTTGGGCACAGTAATGTATCTTATGCAGATGAGAATAAGAGATGATCCTCTTAAATAATCTGTTTACCATCTTTTACTAAGTTTGCCCTTCTTTCGAGGATGCAGCTTATGAATCTGCTTCCGAAGTGTGAGCCAACTTGTCTGGTGTTTCGAATTTCTTAACGAATCACACGACTTGGAAATTTGAAACCCTTCAGCATTACCAAGAACTTTTTTGATTTCTTTTCCTTAGACACTCTGTCACACAAATTCTGAGGCTGACTATCAATACGTATTTACTCGAATTCATCTTCTGCAAAATAATTAATTATCCATTTCTTCATTATCATCGATTAGAAGAGAGAAATTATGTGATACTTTTAATTACGTGTATGAAAATAATAATAATAATAATAATAATAATAATAATAATAATAATACGAAGAAGAAGAAGAAGAAGAAGAAGAAGAAGAATAGTAGTAGTAGCAGTATTGTTGTTGTTATTGCTATAATTATTATTATTATTATTATTATTATTATTATTACCCATTTCAAGAAAAGCCCATCGGGATATTCTTTTACCCACCCACCTGTGTAATTGTCTTACAGTTATCCATTGCCACATATCCTGTTACCGAAAGGGCAGGAAAGCGAGTGATAGTTAGTTTGCCCATGTCCTAACAATCTGCTAAAATGTATTCTTTTGGCTCAATTCCGTATGGGGACTGGAAGGGGTCATATGTAAAAGCTATTTTTAAAAATCTCAATTCCTGTTTTCGTTTCAAATAATTATTGCTAAATATTGTATAATGATCATAAAGAATGCCACTTTCTTCACGTAAATGAACCTTTACAAGATGACGCAAACTTATCGCGAAACAATGTTTACTATAGATACCTAATGACAAAGTTGGACAACTTCTAAAATACCCTTGATTTCCTATACCACATTGTGTAAAACCAAAATACAATATAATTTGCAACTTGTGGACCTTGAAACTATATTTTGATGAACTCAACACTTATTTAGAAATGATTAAAAGATTTCAGGGCATTAATATCAAACCGACAATCTTGATTGAAAGAGCAACATAATTTATGGAAACCAAAGTTCGATTTAAATCAACACAGGGTGATTTAGTGTATGATACAGCAATAGGAAGATATGTTGCAAATTGCTGAACATAAAAGTTCCCCTTGTAGATGGATGTCCCGATTGCTGTTAATAATGCCTAAAGATAATCTGTCAAGCATAAAGTATTATTTGGGTTTTGTTTACACCGTTTTAAATGACTAAGGTAGGGGGCCTATCAACGCAAGACAGAGAATACTATTTAAGACATCATTACTACAATCATGTAAGTACAGCTGCTTATATAATTATCAGTAATCTGTAGGAAAAATTAATCTTGGCGAAAAGAAAAGAAAATACTCACAATTGAAGAATGGTATACTGAACAATCTACCTATATATAGCACAATGAAGCTGGAAAAACATTTGGTTTTAGAAATGTCTGTAGATGCCCAGGAGCAAGCAAATTCTGTTGATATGCAAACATATGAAACATACAAATATTGATATAAAAACATTTTGGTAGTGATATTTCTCAAAATTTATTTGAGATGAGAGAGAAAAACGGAAACAGAGAAATCTTCAAAAAGAAAGCATGATAATATAACGTTGGATAGTTCCAGGAAAACGTTGAGGGTTCTAAAGGTAATTTCTGGGATACGAGTTTGGGAAAACAGCAATGGAGCTGCTACATGTTTTTGGTTTCAAAAACTTGCAAACTGTACGTGATTCGCCATCTGCTTGTATATTCACTTGCTACTGAATATAATAATTTAGAATTGAAGTTAGTTATTTATACAATGTAATTGTCGCTTAGAGTGATTTTAACTTTTGAGTTGTGTTTCAAACATTCACTATCAATATTCCTTGTATAATTTTTATAATTCATGTGGTACATGGGTTTGTTTTCTAGTTTATTTGAAATTCTGTAATATCCAAATAAAATTTATAATTAAGTTTTCAATGAAACAAAAGTTTAAAAATGATAGAGATTCATTTAAGACTCAAATGAATAACAAGACTCGCATTCAGCATTGATGAAGTTGGAACCAAACTAAATGGAAACATAACGTTATTCATGGCTGAACTGAACATGCCAATGGACGCTACAAGTATTGTATTGGGTGTAAAACTTGATGGATTTATCTATGCTGTGTCAAGTTGTGCTGAATGCATTTTCCACACAATAGGTGATTTGCACAAACGTCATTCAAATAAAAAAAAATATCAGTCTTATACACATATTTAGTGAATTTACATATTGAACTTAAATCTGAAACAACTGGTAAACAATAAACGTTTCGTATATATAACCATTCTACTGATGGAATACAATCTGTACAGGATAAAGGAACCACAGACATTATTGTGAAGAAAATATTATTTATTTTTAAAAAATATTTTAAATATATTACACAAACAATATATTTTCACATCATATATCAAAATCATCAAGAGAAAAATTGGCATCAACATCAACACGTGCTACTCATAAATAGCCAAGCATCTGTACAAGAAGATCAACAACAGTAGTTATGAATATAGGAGTAACAGCTAATGGCCAAGCATTTGCATTAAGTAACTATACTAGTTGTTTGTAGCTACTGGAACTGATGATGAAAATATTAGACACGACCAATATATTTTTGAGAACCTGAGCAGAACTACAAAATTCAATGTGGATATATCAAAGACATTTGACTACCTGAATGAAAACATGAGAGGACGAGGTTTAATGACTCGGCACATAATCAATCTGGACAATGATTTATATATATATATATATATATATATATATATATATATATATATATATATATATATATATATATATATATATAATTCGGAATGATAATTGCAGAAATAATTTAAACAATCCTTACATTATGACCAGAGATGCACACAGAAGAGCTGTTGAGAAAGAAGTTTAAAAACATAGACAACCAAAATGATTTCTACCAATTAAGTGATGGATACTAGCATGTATGCTGCTTTCAACCTTCTTTGATCGTGTCTGACATATCAAATATCCCAAAAAAACAACTACATACATACATACATACATACATACATACATACTTGATTTTTAAGATGCACTGAATAATGCATGACTTTTCATGAGCTCAGAAGCAATTTCAAAGGAACCATCCAAAGTAATGAAAAATATAATGGGCTGACACATCCTTAACTTTTGCAATGAAAGTCTCCACTGAAGGTGCACAACATTGTTGATACACAACACACATTTTGTTTAGATGAAGGTTAATTCTTTGAACAGTAAAGACATCTGCATACAGTACCAAAAGGAATTAAATAGCTCAATCCATCATATTGTATCACACACACACACACAAATACACAAACACACACACACCTTCTGTATTAAACCAGATCACTTGCAAAAGTTTGTATACCATAGCTAAGCCAAAATATGACTGTACCTGGTAATTTCTTCATCGCCCGATATGGGCTTTATTTGAAAAATAGTTTTATACAAGAAAGGATTAAAAGAAAGATAAATTTTATATAAAAAAAAAGCTTGAACATTATGACAAAAGTAATTTTTGAATTTTTGAAGAGAACTTTTTGTTTTATTCCCTTCAAAGTATATATTTGTCATGTACTGATTAAATAATCCCTCCGGACGTAATTGTATGATACTGTTTTCTCGTTCATAGCTGTGATTTCCACCTTTTATCACCCTAGCTGCATTTGCAAGTATAATTTTAAATCAGAAATCCCAAGGAAGTGCACATGGATACAGTGCACAGTAATCTCTCTGGATTTGAAAGTCATGTGGTATTCTAAACTTTGTTTTATATATCACAAACTGTGCAACTTCTGTACCAGTCCTTTTTTGCATTATCAGTTCCTGATCTCAAGTTTCTCACTTTTTCACTGGCGATTCCTTGTTCAGTTCTGATTCTTATCAATAACCAGATAGGTTACCAGACATCTTTCCATTTCTCCACTTTTACTTTCCTTTTTTAATTTACTTGTGGAAATCACAGAAAAAAGTAATGAGTTAGGGTATTAATAGATTTAGGTTCAGATACAGTAACACTTTGTGAACATGAGCAAGAATTTCATGTTCACTGAAACAAAGAGCATTAAAGTCCTATTTCTGAAAAAAGATCAAATTTATCTCAGAACAACATCATCTCTTGGAGTGATATCAATGTAGCCTTCTCTGGATATGTTCTTCATTTAAGAGGGAAAATGAAGGTGAGAGTAAAGTTGCAATTCTTTTCCAATCTGGTTGTTGGTTACATTTTTTGAACAACCATCACAGCAATGTTATGTTTTACATCTTGGGTCACATACTGATGATAATATTGACCTCTACATATCACATCCACTGCTTATAGTTCAATGTTTGTGCTGTTCCATATGACAATTTGAAACAAACATGAACATATCATCCTTTTGTTTTGCCATTTTACTAGAAAAAACACAAACTCTCAACTGAACTGAAGGGTGGCTCCTTGAAACATGTTACAACATACGTTTCAACTTGATTACACACATTATATACCTATCTTACAATCCACTTATAATTGCAATATTTAATATTTTAATATTTTGATTTAATATTTTGCCTTAATGATTATCACTTTAATTAATTTGAAATATTTACCACTGTGGTGCTTATTTCTAAGGCATTCATTATTGTACTCTATATTGATTGTACAACACTTTACCATGCTTTTTGTCATATTCTTTCTTGTCCTCTTTACCACATTGTTCATGTACTCACTATAACAAGGAATGTTATAATGACTAGTTCCATAAAACTAAGTTAATTTGTTTCTAACCTCTCCTCACAAATAGGGCATTTTTGAAAGCTACTGTTTCCTTTAAATAACTGCATTTCAAACTATTTTTCCTATTTGAAAGTTACAGTGAAACATGAATATAACACTGAAACATGAATATTACACTGAAACATGAATATAACACAGCAAACATGACTATAACACTGAAACATGAATATAACACTGAAACAGAAACTATTCTTAACTTTATAGCACTATAGTAAGGCCAAATTATAATGTATTATAAATAATCAAGAAGAAACAATCACATTCCAATTATGTCATTTCACTGATACATCAGTTTGTTTCACTGGAAAACAAGAGTCCTTAGAAAGGACCGATGCTTTACTGGTCAAAAAGAATATAGAGAAATTCAAGATAAGACCATTTCAACTTTTTAACTGTTGAGTGGTGAAACCATCTCCAATTTTTTTGTGCAATAACAACACTTTCTAATTATCTGCAGTGGCAGGACTATTGGATGCAAGACAAGCACTAGTTTTAGTTTGGACCAACCAGACATCATTAGAAGTCTTTCTGTGAAAACTCCATGTTGATTTGACTATTCATCGAGGATGAGTATCAATAACAAGAATTTCAAAATGGACACCATGATGACCATAGTGGAGATCAAATCAGTACCATTCTGATCAAGAACCAACAAGATATCATAAGACATCTTCTAGTGAAAACCTCATGTTGCTATGACTTACTGATGAGGAGTAATGATAGGAAATTTTCAAGTAGAGATGGTGTCCAAATTGGATATTAGATTGGTGAAGATATCATCCCATAAATGTTTCTGGTCTATCGCCAATATAGCTATCAATAATATTACAATAATGTCAAATTAATCTGAGACACTAACTGGATGCTCCCTGTCCTTTCTATCATCAGCTTGAATGAGTTCACAATAGCCAGCTAAATGCATTGCAGGAAGAGTTCTTATTACTGTTCATTACAGTGGCTATACTACCAAAGTCCTTAGAGTTCATCCTTTACTCAATCAATAACAGCAAGTTATGTATCTACTATTTATACCTGTTATACTGAAACAGTCACAATACAAAAACACCAACTAGTATTACCACTAATATTCCTTTACAAAATATGCATTCATGCTGACCTTACACAAACAAACAATGCATTTATCATTGATACTCAAAATACATATGCATACAATTTAAAATAATTTACATAAATTACAAATGCATACATAAATATGGACACAATTTAAGATGATCTATACAAAATACAAAAGCATGCATAGATATGTACATCATTTTAATATCATCAATACAAAATACCAAGGAATGGCAATATCTGCACACTACCTCAAAATGATTTATATTTTAAGGACATCAAGGTAACTAAATATGTATATGTGAAACCTATATAAAGACAGATGTTAACATTTAATAAAATTTAAAATAAAAAGCAAATATGAAATGTACAAACCTTACAACCCAAACAAGATCTAAGTAAAGCAGCCTATATTTTCCCTTAAAATATGACAAATTTTCACTAAGATCAACCAAAAGATCATGTATTACTATTGTCAGCCTGGAATACATGCATTTAAAAAAATGTGATCCAATGCAACAAAAGCAACATTATGTTCAACTACACAATTTAAAATGAACATTTAACTGTATCAACTAAAAAGTTTGCAATGTATATTTAAACCTTAATAACTAATAGTCTGTAATTTACACTTAAACTGTAACACCTAATAGTTTGTAATGGACACTTAAACCATAAAAACAAAAAAGTTTGTAATGTACACTTAAACCTTAACAACCAAGAAATTTGTAATGTATACTTAAACCATAACCAGTTCAGTTTCAAAAACTCCATTTCAAACTCCTTGGAAATCAATGACTCATTTCTTTGTTTTGCTACTTGAAATAAAATTTGTTTTTATTTTTTATGATTTCTCATGGCAGCAGCAATCATCACTCCCCAAAAAGGAATGCTAAAATTGATATTACAAGATGTTCAATAACTGTAACCGTTGCCTTTCCTGCATTTTCAAGAAATGGTAAAAAAAATTGATTATTCTTCTTTATATTTCTATGCTGACAATTTAATCTTTTTAAGACAATGATTGTCTGTTTTGCTTTAAATGCTTTCATTTGCTGAATGATGTTTCTAGACAATGATACAAAATAAAAGCAAAATCTTCATCATGCAGATATCTTGCATGAAAAACATGGGCAAATTAAAGCCTCTGATGCAATCCAGTGACAAATGCTGCTGAATCTAATACAAAATCCTGGACCTGGACCAAACCCGGTAAATCATATATCCAGATTTGACCACAACAATCATATTTTTTCATATTTTCTGCTATTATTCCTATTTTAAGGGTCATTTCATTAAGCTAGTCAGAGCAAGGGGTTGGCAGGTCTGATCTAATGAAATGTGATTCTTAAATGTTCTGCAACCTCTTATAACTATAAAACTACTGTGGTTGAAAATTATCTTATCCCTGAAGAATAAACCATACTGCCTTTGTAAAGAAAAAACAAAAAAAGTACCATAAGTTGCCATATCAATCAAAACTTTAATGTAAAGCATACAAATATATTTAAGCACAACTTGTTCTGAAAATAATCAAAAAGGAAAAAACCTATTTTGAAATAAATGCCCTTGTTTGTTCTGCATATTTCCTTAAAAAAATATGAATACTGAAATTTCTTACCCTCTATAACTTCTGCAAAAATTTAACAGAATTGAAGACTGGTAAATATTTTCAAGGTTAAAATGAGCTTGACGATGACTATATTTTCTACTAAGACTAGGTAAACTAATACATATGGTCAATAAACTGTTGCCAACACCAACACAATACCATCAAGTTTCCTTTCTACAAATAATTAAAAGATAATCAGTATTAATTATGGCCCATGCCAGAGATACATGTCCTGGCATACTACCCATTCTCATCAGTTCTTATCATGATTCTCAAATAGCCAAGATTTTAAAAAGATACTGGAATTACTTCAGTACCATCTCGGTCTTTTGTTGTTTTCAAAATAAATGTTTCATCCCGTTTTGAGAACAAGCTGGACCAATCAGCCTACTTTGTTTTGATTGTATAACATCATAATAAAACAAGCAAATATCATTTACATAGCACATTTTAATATGTTGTTTACACAAAAAAATGCAATAAATAGCCTTTCTTACTGTAAAATTCTCCTCCTTGATACCCCCACCAATGTTCTAACATAGGCTGAAAGACGGAAGTCTGAAGAGAAACCATAACCATCAACATGTAAACAAGTTTATTTAAAAACTGGATATGAATTAAAATGAGTCCATATTGTTAAAATTATCTTGCAAAAGGAAGCACTGCTTTTGCACAAGCACATTACGTGATTAATAAGGGGAGATAATCAAAGGCCATTATTTTGTTACATGTATTGGTTGTTGATACCTAAATAAATGTAGGCAAATAAATGTACAAATTTAAGAATTAAGAGAGTGACACATCTGTTAAATGGATAATATTGACTTAAAATTATTTTGAAATAAATTGTCAGGAAATATATTTGATGGAAGTTGCAATGTCATTGATAATTCAACATTGCATCTGAAAGGATTATCACTACCAAGATACAAAAATGTACAAGAATGTGTATTTATGGAAACAATACAAATCACTCAAATAAACATATTGCATCACCCTAAAATAGTACATGACAAAAACTGGTTCAGTAAGGGGAGGTCGCTGCTCCCATCAGGCTAATTTTAGAAATGAACTAAACAGCTATTATTAGAAATTATGTGCAAAAGAACAGTTTAGGCAATAATTTCTTTTAGATAAAGAGGCAACCTAATTTCATTAGGTATTCAAAATACACTGAGAGCTGATTTTGAAACTGACAATGTTAGCATTATCAATGAGAATGTTAGGAAGCCAGTACTACAGTACTACCTTACTAATTTATTTCCTCCTTTATGTCATATATCCCTCCTTATTCAATGTAATACCTACAATGTGCAACTAACATATTATAATTTGTGCAAATTTCATTTGATGAAATCTCCTCCTAATAACACCAAACCTGATATCATATACTTTGTTCCTGTCACATAAATGAATGTAAAGAGTTAGCTCCCTTTAGATAGATAGATAGATATATATATATATATCTATATATATTTATTTATATTTATATTTATATTAAGACCTCTATACTTGAGTGGTTTATTCTCTCTACCAACATGAACATGCCCAATAAAACACATGCAAGATCCAGTTTTGAGACTGCCTTTAACCCAGCAATAGTGTTTAGTAATAGGACAATGTTCATGCATAGCAAAGTAAATCGCAGTCTACTTTGTGGAATTTAGAAGCTGCTTCCATCTCTAACGGCATGCTGGGATTGAGTTACAAAAGCTTTAAATGGATAATCTTTTCAAACTTTTACAAAAGTGTGTGTGTTCATTCAGGCATGTGCGATGACAAATTACTCCACCCCCATCCCAATCTATATTAAATTAAATATAATTGTTTCAATTTACCATTTTCTATCAGTGTTTCTTCAATGTTAAATACATCCAGCAGTTGTATCCAATTCACCTACTGCTTCACTTACTTTCTTCTCAATCGAGATCAATCTCTTTTTATAATGCTGAACCAATTTGTCATTATATTTGTTCTCATGAAGACGAATCAGTCTTTTTAATTCTTCCTCTAGTTCTTGATATGTTTCTTGCAGCTGCCCAATATTCTCATTATTTGATTGCAAGCATATTTCCACAAGACATTCTAATGCTTCTGATATAAAACTGTTCTGTGGCATACTTTTAGTGACGTCGTTTTTCATAGACACTGCTTTTTCTGCCAAATTTCTAGCTATCTCGTAATTTTTCAGTCCCATTTCTGCTTGGCTCAAATGCATAACACTTTCTGCATACATTGGGCTAGTGGCCATGTATGTTTCCCGAGACTTGACTGCCTTCACAAGACATCCCCTAGCTTTTGAAAATTCATTACTTTTAAGGTACACTTTGCCCAGTGTGTCATAGACTGTACTAAGATTTGACTCATTTGGTGGAACCTCTTTCAGAACTATTGATTCTGCTTCCTTTAAAAGTTCTATAGCTTCATCATGCCTTCCCAGTAATGAGTAATCAGCTGCAACATTGTTGATTGAGACTAACAAGGCTGTAGTTGGGGCTTTGACTTGTCTCTTAATATCCAAACCCTTTTTATGATAATACATAGCCTTATCATTCTCGCCTCTCTGCTGATACATAATTCCCATGTTGTTGAAAATTGCTCCAAATTTTGGCAATTCATCCTCAGATAAAGGTTTCTTTTTTTGTTTGACACGTTCAATGTTTTCTTCTTCTAGATTTATTCTGTTCCGACGGATACTTTCCTGGTAATACTTCTCTGCATCATCAAAGTTCCCTGCCAAATCAAATTTAAGGAAATATGTCAGATTAATGACAGACAAAAATATTTATTTAAAATGTGAAACTGTTTAGATAGATACCTTGTCATTGTGGACCATGAAATTTCAATTTAGACCAATCACTTAAGGCATGATATGTAGAATTATCATCATCCTAATTCACAATAGGCCTTTAACATATGCTTGACACAAATAATGAAGTCAGACCTCTTTGTCATAAAACTTTATTCAACATCTCAAATAATAGATATTACTCCAGACATGGAAATGTTACCTGAAATGTGCAAAATATAGCCTTCTGATTGGTAAGACAAATGGAATTAACATAATAATGTCAATTGGATCATTTAGAACTATAATTTCTAAACCAGTATGTGACCTATAAATGAATTCACGGATTTATCAAATAAATGGATTTAAAATGTCAAGCATTATCGATTTTAATAGATTCTCCTACACCAAAATGGACAAACTGTAAGTTTATCAATTTATCTATAACCTATTCTACTCAATCATAGTATTTTACACTGGTTTTATCTTTATTTCTCCTATCCATCTTGCAAATACACCAACTTATGGGAGGGTCCAAGAGAAATTGGCTTTCTGTTGCCATAAAACTGGGGATGGTCAACTTATAGTCAAGATGACTTAAAATCTAGTATTGAATATTCACTTTTACAATATTTCTTCAGTACAAGTGGTGCAACATGTGATTGTAAGATCATTATTAAATTCCTCAAATCTTCCAATACTATCCCATTCTCCCCCATTATAACAAATTAGATACATGGCTATTGATATATTTTCAACAATACCATTGCACAAACCTACATGACTTCTTCACATTTCTGACATTATAATTGTTCATTTTAATGCCCAACATTTTCACATTTAATAAATCAGAAAGCACATTACACTTAGGTATGTCAGAATACAGTTTCTCTCATAAGACCTAGACTGAGCTCCAAATACTTTAAGTTAATCAAAACGCACGTCACTCTTAGATGTGTTAAAATACATTTTTTCTCGAAGACCAGTCCTACAAACTGTAAATCAATGACAAAGCATGTTACACCCAGATGTGACATAATACAGTTTTCTCAGAGGACCAACTCCAAACATTATGGCTAATGTATTGAATAAACTAATTTTAATCATTATATTTAGGTTTACATTGCATAGCATGCAAGCAAACATCCTTTTTTTTCAATAGCATAAAACCAAAATGAAAGAAAAAACACGTTTTATGCTTTGCATAATGTTATATTTTAACATTCCTCACTGTTCACAATATTATGGGGTCATTTGCATTTTGATAATCCTGATGTTGGAATAAGTCAATCATGTTGTTCTTCATTTCTATTTACATAGTATAGAATGCAAGCAAAACATTCATTTGTTTCAACAGCATAAAACCATTACTATAAATATTTACAGGTATATGTTTCCACATTAGTAATTCCTACAAATTAAGTTGCTGCTAATATGCTGATATTAAAGGTTTTACATAAATTTAAAGGTACTAATAATGTTATTTACAACACCTACCTAAGAAAGTGCAGACTACACCAAGAGAGTTGAGAGACTGCAAGCAAAGGACTGTTCTCTCATTTCCCAGGGACTGTGACATCTCAAAAGACCTTTTGAGGTGCCTACAAAGAAAATAACCAAACCTGTCATAATTTATTTATTGAAAAGTAAATTACACTAAATACATGTTTAACAATATACTCTTTACAAAACAAAACTTGCTAGGATTTTATCTGAATCCACTGGTTTAATTATATTTAAAAGAATGGAGTTTTAATGTCAAGCGCATTCCCAATGAGGTGCATTGTTGAATATGGTTGAAACCACTCACTTTTAAATCTGATCCTTTATACTCTATGCTTTTGTGCAAAGAAATTCAGAAACTCAGCTCAACTTCAAAATGCCAAAAATACATATTATGCTTAGAGATATCAATGTCAATGAAATTTAGAATTCTAGTAATAGGACCAAAGTTAAGAATATTCTAAAATTTCTGTTAAATTTATTCTCATTAGAGATACAAACTGTCAGAATTTTCTAACTCAGCACTGTAGCCTGAGTTTCATGCTTAGCAAGTTTTGACAATATGGAGCCTGCAGTAATTATAATAAGTTGATGGATTCATCGAAAATCAATTACAAATTTGTAGGTAATCACATGTAGTTTGTAGCCAAGAAAATAATTATTTGCTACTTATTTTAACTGAGTACTTTATGATAAGTTTATGACTACATTTTGAAGACAACATAGTAAGATCTTCAAACTCTTCAAACTCAATGATAAAATACAAATAAATCTGGATGGCATGGACACTGAGTAGAATTATTTCATTAACAAATATTTCATTATTAAACACTTTACTTCCTTGAGAGGTAGCATAGTTATTAACACAATATTTCCTTGTGAGATAACATAGTCATTAATACATTATTTCTTTGTCAGGTAACAAAGTTATTACCACATTACTTCCTTGTGATGTAACATAGTTATTAACACACTACTTCTTTGTGAGGTAACATAGTTATTAATACATTACTTCTTTGTGAGGTAGCATAGTTATTAACACAATATTTCCTTGTGAGGTAACATAGTTATTAAAACATTACTTCTTTGTGAGGTAACATAATTAACATGTTATTTCCTTGTGACATAGCATAGTTATTAACACATTATTTCCTTGTGAGATAACATAGTTATTAACATTATTTCCTTGTGAGGTAACATAGCAATTAAACACTTTACTTCCTTGAGGTAACAGTTATTAACACATTATTACTACTGTTAAAATGCAGTATACACAGAATAGCTTTGCAATTTAAAAATGAAAAATAACCATCTGAATAATGACTTATCAGACCAACCATAACTATTATAAGTGTCTCAAATGACCTTCAACTGTAATGATCTGACCTGATATTCTTAAGAATAAACCATTTAAAAATCTGAATTAGTCATCTTGATGTCTGAATGTTTTACCATCCAAGAAATGGAAAGTTCTTAACTATAAGGGTGTTTAAACTTATTCAGCCACGTGTGTGTGTGTGTGTGTGTGTGTGACAAAAGTTCAGTTATTATATAGAAACCATGTATTTCATGCACAGTGACCTTGACCTTTGATACACCAAATGAAGGCTCAGTAGGAACAAGCTGCTGTTCCTAAGTATAAGCCAGCTATGATGCTGATATAAAAAAATGAGTGTGGGGAAACTTGAGTCATGTATGCCTATAGTGGACTTACATGTAACACAAGATAACAAAGTTAACTGCACAGACCTTGATCTTTGAACCCTATCACCATCAGTACAAGCTCAATTCCACCTATGGCAAGCATAAAGTATGCAAGGTATCTGCTCATAGGCAAGTCCAAAACATCAACAGATCAAAAGAAAGAGAGGTCCTATTCAGTTTGTATTTATTTTCTGTGACCACACCAGAGTTCATGTATCAGTACCTTTTTTTAGAGTTTATATTTACTGCATAATTCTATTACATAAATACCCATGGTTTCATTCACTGATCAATCTTTAATTACACACAATACAATGTCAAAGTCTGTCACTTCCATCTTGGAGCCAAGGTCAAGCATTGCCTCACATTTTTCATACAGATGTGATAGCGTGAATATTGTATAAAACAAATTGACATATCTGTATTTCTACTTAATTTGCTATCAGTTACATTTTAATGATTCACTGACTTTCAAGTCATAACACTGGCAATGGTTGAGTAGGCTGCTGCCTACTTATTATGATGGCCACTGAAACTGCCTAGCTGACTTTACTGGCAAAATCATGCTTAGACAGCTCTCTCAAAGACTGGTATGATCAATGTCACCAAGTTCAACGTAACAGGGTGATTAAGACCATTAAATTCACCAATCAAATTACAGTTTTCATATTTATGAAAGTGAAACACTTCATTCATAACATATCATCTCTAATTATAACACTGCTTAAAATAAAATCCACTACTATAAATAAGTAGACCATGTTGTTTAAAGATTGGACTTTTACCAACATCTGTCAGATCTACTTAAATATAAACATTGATGATTTTAATCAGACTGACTCATTATTCATAACCTAACTCATGAGATTTATGTGTTTGGATGTAAAAGGAACTAATCTGGAATGATTAGCCACTTGGTTTATCTAAAAGTGCTATCATGTATTGCTTACATATTAATTACATGAGACAGATACATATTTGCTGCTGGGAAAATAATTACATGGATTAAAGTCAGTGTTCTCCAATCATTCTGGTGAATAAATAAATAAACCAATTCAAAACCATGCATATTTCCAAAACACACCTTTATCATTGTTGATATAATCCAAACGTTAGCATACAACTTTCCAAAACTTTCTCAGCCTGCTACCTGTTTATTCTAAATCCAGAAAACTTGACTTCTCAATCAGGAACCAAAGAACTTACAATGTCCAGTTTCTTTGACTTTTCACTTTTCAACTTTAGAATCAATTTGGCGATATGTCTGTCAAGTAATTTGATAAAAATTAAGCCAAGAAAATTTTACTATTCATGCACAGAAGAAACGTACACTTTTAACTCCAGTGACCCTGACCTTGGAGCTAGCTGCCCCAATGAATAGACTTCTATATCTATCCATGGATAAAGGTACATATAAGCTTTGAAGAAAAAAAGACCATAAGAAACTAAAGTTATGCTGTGACTACCACATCATTAACTGGTAGATGGATGGTCCGACAGATAATGCAGTAACTATTTCCAACCCCCACCACACCCACACCCCTCCTGAACATTCAGTTTCTTGGGGGAGGGGGGAGATATTTAACCTGTAACCCTTGATTGCAAGTCTAAGTTAATGAGGCTCTCTCTTGGGGATGGGGAGAGAAAAGTATATTGGTCAGACACTATTAAAAAATACTGAATACATTGTAAAAAGTAATGTAATTTAAACAAACAATAACAATACCCTAGTGTAAGTGTAACTGTAATCAATATTTTGAATTTAATGCACTACATTTGAAAGTAATTAGCTTTATGTCTGTTCACATTTTACATGGCATTCATTTTTATAGCTGACATAATAATGACTGGTTATTAAAAGCAAGCAGTTTCAATAGAAATTGCACCACATTCCACCGACTGACCTAACAGATTCTTCTGCTCGCCCTTGAACATGGAGATTCCAACCAAGGCGCTGGTGTACCTCAGCCAATTTCACACAAGGTGGACCAGCCTTCAATACCTGCAGTGCCTGGCGATAATATTTCTCCCCACCAATGGTATCACCCTGAAATAATGAAATATACACATATTAAAAAGTATAAATTTGTCTAATGAATGGTTTTCACAACATTTGCTACTAATAGATTGATAGATGGCCTGAAAAATTTTTTTTATGATTAATGAATATGAAGGAACTTGAATTTCAACTACCAAAATGTCCAAATAATGTACATGTCTACAAAGTGCAATATCCTTTACACAGAAATTTGGGACGCAACAGATTTGTATTTATAAAACATGTATTCAAACCTGCAAAGGAAAACTCCTTTGCCTAACAAATTGAAAAAATTGTATTAGAATAATGAAAAAAAAAATGCTATAATGGCATAAAGTAAATTTTTAATGTAAATTGTTCTGAGAATACATACCCAATTACATTAACATAAGGAATATAAATCTGCTACCTCCAAAATCCAGCCCTACTAAAAGACTTCTCTGTACACATCAGTTAGACAAAGGGCAGTAACTCTTGCCAATTACCTCCCCTTTCCACTGCTCGGTGTCGCCAGTTTTAAGCTGAACCAACAATCAATGATGATACTCAGTTTGTGGGGTGGCTGGGAGGGTCTTCAGGTAATGCAATCAGGCAAGTATTCTTGAAACATAATTTGCTATAAAATCTGCTTTCTCCTTGGAATGCATTCCCCAATCACATTAACATTAAGAGAATAGGCAATAAGTGGAAGGAATGCTGAGCATACTACCTACACCTCAGGTAACCTTCTAAGGAAGAAAGATTGGATTCCCTGTATGAATGATAACCCATTCTCTTGCTTAAAGCAACACAGCCTATCAGGACAAGATCCATCATGTTAAAATGATGAATATTCAAAAACTTTCTTACCATCAAAATTCACTGGAAAATCCAGCAAAACTAAAATGCTGTATTGGTTTAGTTAGGTCTTGTGGTCATCTGTGCAGAGCCTGTATGCCAGCCACAGCTTCTATGACATCTCAGATCAAAACATTGCATTCTAATACAAGGCTTTCAAAGATCATTCTAATTTCAAAAGCTGAAATCCTCAGGAGGCAACTTTTATCTTTGGAGATGTTAGAGTATGCCAAGTGTATAACTCATTTAAGTCACAAAGACAGGACTTGAGATATGATATCCTCCTTTTCCTGCCTTCACAAGGTGAAAATTCTTTTCTGTCTGCCACAGCTATGTGTGCTTCAATTAGTGCTTGAGGGCATGGACATGATCTTGCATGGCCACTGCTCTCAACTTCTCCATAGATGAGAGGGAGCATATGATGGCTCTCTGATTATCCACTGACAGTAACCAGTTCTTGGCCATGAAACTGGTTATGTCTTGAGCATCACTGAACCATCTATCTGAACTGAAGATAGTTTTTCAGCCTGACTTAAAGGGCACCCAACACTCACAATGCAATCTGAAGCTCAAGCTATCAGGAAACGGGTTTTGTATGATAAAAGTTTCAGTGAGGTTCTGGCTAATGGCTTAAACTTCTCTGAATTGAGCCATGTTAAGGCCCAGGACAGATTCCAATTTAAAAACAGGGTAAGGGATTTTGGTCAGATCAAATCAAAGTTGGCTAGTAGGTTTGACTGATCTATATAATGACTGATATCTTCTCTGCCATGGTGCCTGAATGTTTCAGATACCACAAAGCAGTAACTTTTGATGGTTGCTGGTGCCAATTTTTTCTCCTAACACAGCCAGAGAAAAGAGTTATCAAGTTGAGCGACTAAGGCACTCAAAGGAACGATGGTACTGATCGGTCCCTGAACACACTCTACTTTACTTCATAAGCCTTCAGAGTGGTGGGCCTTCTTGTTCTCAAGATTCTCTCCACAATCAAAATTCTGAATTCTTTCTCTTGCAAGGCTGTCCTGACAAGAGTCAAGCATGAAGAAGACAATCTAGGCAAGGGTGAATCACCTATGACCTTGGTTGTTTAACTAGATTCATTTTGGTCATAACCTTCCTTCACTAGCCCAAGTAGATCGCAGACCCAGGACTTGTCCCATCTGAGATGGGCTATCAGAATTATTTTGAAATTCATACCCCATATTTTTTGTATTGACTTCACTACTTGGATGAAGAGGTGAACAATGGCCCATAACTCCTCCAAGTTTCTGGTTCAGGCAAAGGTGGGTAGCTTGTGGTTCCACCTTGTCGCAAACAGGTATATCATCAGGTATATCATCAGACACCCCACACAGTGCACAAATCTGATGAAAAACTGATGGATGATTGGTCAGAACATTGAGTTTACCAGGAATATGATTTGCATGTCAATCTTACGTTGGTAACACCAATGAAGTATCTGCCAAACCAGCATGAACAGGTCAGATAATTTGGTATCCTCCTCTACAGAGCTGTCCAACATAATCAGAACTTCCTACTGAGTAAGTCCTTCCAGAGCTGAAAATTGTTTTTGATAGCTTTCATTTCTATAAGGTTGATGTGAAGAGCCCATTTACTACTGACCTTACTGAAGCCCAGCAAGTGAACTCCCCAACCATATGTACTGGTGTCTGTACATATCATTGTGATTGGGATTTCTCTGGAGGAATTCCTGTCATAAGCCAACTGTGGTTGCACAAATGATCATAGCTTGTTCATGATATTGACCTTCTTGTTGCGTGAAAAGGGGCACCATTAAGCCAGTAAAGTTATTTGTAACAGGCACATGTAACAACAGCCCAGCAGGATCGGATCTGCTGCCACGTTGAATAACCCGAGGAGCTGCAAGAATTCTCTTCCTGAATCCATGTCCCAGTTCACTAGAAAACTGAGATGATTCAAAAGGGATAGAAGATTCTTTCTGCCCTTGAGAAGAATAGCACTTACCATGTGTTTTTGGAGATCATCCAGATATGCCACTGTTGCTGTAGAAGATGCCGACATGAACTCGGTGACACAATCTATAATTTTTGTGAAGACCCAAAGGCTGACATTTAGACCTAAGGTAAACATTGTTGCTGTAATTAAAGCAAAGAAACTTTTACTACACCAGGTAGATGAAGGTAGGCATCTGTGAGATTGAGACTGACTGCATATTCATCTTTCCTGAAAGACAGTCAGATAGACCTCGATGTCTCCAACTTGAACTTCAGCGGGAGAAAGTATTTGTTGAGGCAACTCTTGTCTATGATCTTAACCACTAATAATAATCTACCTTGCACAATGACAATTCATTAAACACAAGATTCATAACCATGTGAGAAAATATAAACAACCACTAAAATGATATGAAACTACCACACTGACTATGTCAACAAAAAAAACCAGTATGTTTCATGTATGACATAACAATGCTGAATGTGGTTCATACAAGCACAAGTTTTAAAGACAAGTATGGTTCCTAAACTATGTGATTCAAACATAAGTATGGTTCATACAACCATGTATTGTAATAATCACAAATCACTGTTCACTGTCCTTTTGCACAGTCAGGAATCCATATCCTTCAATGAATTTCTGTTACAAAATTTACACTGCCTCTGCCAGCTAATTTGCCACATGGAGTGTATTGCCACTACACATGCAGCTCCACCACCATACTGCTGGTTAATCTATTAGACTGCAGGTCATGCTACTACATAAGCAATATGCTGCCACACTGCCACCCCATCAGCCTTTTCTAGCCCTTCCAGCCCATTCAGCTATAAACAGATCAAACTGGCCATTACATTACATTTATTAAACGTTAACAATACTAAAATATGAACATCTCTTAAATCATAACCAACATATAGAAATACACTAAGCATCACAGAAAAAAAGAAATCCATGAAATACATGCTACCCTCTATTTTCTACATCAATATAAAGCCCTCAATGATGAATTACATAAAACCAGAGCTGCCAACCCTCCAGACTCTCAATTAGTGAAAAGTGAGATAAAAATTAGTGAATTTTGAACACAATTAGTGAAAAAGTATATCATGACACTAACTCCACCCACTTCAATGGTCAGTACTGCATTATATGAAAATCCCAAGAAAAAAATAAAACATATTATTTACACTGATTACATGTACTATTTTATTTGCAGCCAAAGTTTTACCGATATACATAAACTTCACTCTATTTGTCATGATATGATGCTGTGGCAATCTTGAACTTCCTCAATCAGGCTATGGTAAAGTTTTCAAAACAGTTCAGACTTATTTTGCCTGCTGGTTAATCTTGATGACTAAAATTGTTGCAATTTTTCAGCACCTAAGGAGACAATAAAGGAAATAATTTTTCACTGTTACTGTTGCTGATCTCCAACTGAGAAAGACAGGTTATGTTCAACAAGAAAGCTCACAAACAATGCTTCAGCATTGGTAGCATGCAGGACTTGAGTAGGTGGCTTAAAGTACTCCAAAACTGAAATAGCAGTGTGCTTTTTCACATCGTTCTGCCACATGCCCACAGGGGCTGGTATCGTTGCTTACAATTTATCTGTCATACATGTATTATATAATAATATTACCACATGGTGCATGTATGACAGGTAAATTGTAAGCAACAATACCCTTGTGCACATTCCCAATTGTAAAATTCGTGACACACTACTGTGCGAAAAGCATAATGTACATCGATGTTTGATGGCTGAATGCTAGGCCAAATTTTGGTGTACTCCAATCTATTCTTCACCTTTTGTGGAATACAAATTTTTTTTCCTTTTTCATTTTAACTGCAGTGTAGCTTAATTACGAAATGGTATTAATCCAGAAGAGGAAACGAACGGTGAACAATTAGTGGTGTTGGTGCATGCATGAAAAACTGTGAACTCAATCTAATTACGATAGATGCTAATCTTTCAATCTCAAAAATTCCATCACTCAAAAAAGCTGTCTTCGTGTCGTTTCCCAAACTCTATGTGCTTTTTGCTACCAATGTGTTTCCTCACATCGTCCCTGCCTCCATGCCCAATGCTAAAATTTGTGGCACACTGTGTGCAAAAAGCATGATGTATATCGGTATTTGATGGCTTAATGCATGGCCAATTTTTGGTATATTCCAAACTAAACTTCACTTTTGTGCAATACATATCTTTTCCCTTGGTGGTGAAGACAATTTCAAGATGCGATGCTGAATGGTAATTCAAATCAGTGTTGGCAGCGCATGCACAGAGAAAAATTCCGGTTAGGCCCCAGTTTCTTTCAAAAGCATTTGTTGTTGTTGTTGTAGGGCTTAACGCCATTTTTCAGCACATGATAGGCTATACATGGTGGCCAGTATTAATGGTGGAGGAAGAAACCAGGAAATCCCCGGAAAGAACCACCGACCCACGAGAAGCTACTGGCAAGCTTTCTCACAAAAGCATTTGTAAAACTACTCTTATGCATATAGATTAAAATACGCTAAAATGCTTCCTACTAGCATTACCAGACCATTTCGGCAACTGCCAATATCATGACTAGCACTTAATGGGAAAATTTAAAATAATTGAGAATTAGGGAATTCGTGAATTTTTTTGCATGCAGCATGAATCCGTGAATCGCTGTAGAAAGTCATGAAATTTACACCAAAATCATGAGGGTTGGTGGCTATGTAAAACCAATCATTTTCTATACCCAAACATTGTAAAATTTTCTAGAATTTTAAACTATGAGAATAAAAGATAAAAATGGTATATCAATATGAGGCACATAAAATACAGACACAATTACAAATTTGACCTGTGTATAATCTACTACCTACCCCTATGGCTGTAGCAAGACATCTATTATAGGCACTCCCTGACAAGACCTATGTGGTCAATGTGCCTGTATATGACAATATGCCTCCTGTAAGTACTAAAAGAACATGACAGAACCAGAGGTAAAGCACCCATGCACATCGTGACATATGGGCATCTCACTGCAAGTGACCAACAATGAGATGCATGTATTACTCACCATTAGAAGAACAGAAAAACAGAAAACAAGTCTGGCTAAACGGTCAGATCTATCACTAATATCACTTAATTGAGTCCAAGCTGGGACAGTTGGGCCAGATGTATGGCCAGTATGGCTCAGGCAGGGTGACAGTATCACATCCACTCAGTCCAAATATACCCGATGCACCCAGTCTTACAGGCCTGAAAGACAAGCTTGGACTTTTGAGGGAGGACTTATGCCCAATGGGCTGCCTAAAAATGGAGGAACAATCCCCATTGTATGCAAATTATCTGCAGGAGCAAAAGATGGAAACAGATGTAAAATGTGTCCTCAAGTCAGGAATTGCATTGTCGTTTCTTGTACCAGTCGATGCATATATGGCTGAAAGGCTGGCATATCCAACTGTGACTGTAACAAAGTGATGGAAGGCATTGTCCTTCTCATTTTAGGTTGAAAGAAGGACCCCAGCAGCATCCCCACAAGGCTCACAACTGTTTCTGTATTCAGATGTATACTTAGTACACAAGTGCTTTTCCCCTCTTCTCATTTTGACTTTTCTGATTTCTGTATAACAGCCTACAAGGTGTCATCAGATCACAGATTTCACACACTAAAATTGGGGGGGGGGGAGACACATTTTGTACACGATAGGCAGAACTCATATGTGTCTTCCCATGCTTTGTATTTTTTAAATTTAATGCATTTAGACGATATGTTTCTGTTTTGATAAAATAATACAAACTATAGATAAATTAGTTAAATAATTTGCTAAATAACACCCATTATAAACAGCGTGTGCAAACTAAAGACAGTGTGAATGAGCACATGAAAGTCATTATGAACCAATGATAGTATGTTACACCATGCAGTCTAAAATGACTGAGTAGAGAAAGTGATAAATTTCACAAAATATCCACCAATTTAAAAAAATAATGTATAACATCCATTTATAAATCAATATTAATCCAAATAAATCCAAACTTTTGAAAGGATGGCTTGAATAACATACACAATGACTTGGATAAATTGGAGACATATTCCATTGATGTTGTGTATGGAAGTGAAGCTTAAAATCTGGCTACAGCTAGCCCTGGCAAGGAGAGGTAATGAGCAAGAGTTGCTGCCCTTTGTTTCTTTAATATAGACAGAAAAGATGATTTTTCCTCTTTTATTAGGGCTGCATTCTGGATGTTGGTGGCTTATATTCCTAATGTTAATGTGATCAGGGAATGTATTCAAAGGTGAAAAATTCTAATCATGTTGCATATACACACATATAGACATGCTTAACAAATTTCAGTTCTCTACATCAAGTACAATTTTGGTAGTAATACCAACAAGGTTTTAACTGAAGAAGTAATAAAAGTTCAAAAATGAATAAACTTATACAAATTAAGTCACTTTAACAATGGCACAAAACACTAATTGGGGTCATCTACATGACTGCGCATACAAACATAACAATCACTTTTTCTTTTGTCTACAAAAAATCTGTATAAAAATGTGCCAATGAGCTTTTATGGGACACAGACATACGTAAATCCAGACAGCAAGGACCAAATAAAGATGCCACAACTGCATGCCGAGGGGGGCATTAAAAAGTGTTCTCTGTTAACAGGTGTTCCTTTTGTAGTAATACAAATATAGCCAGATTTTCCTTTGGCTTTAAGTTTTTCTCTATGAACAAAAATTTCTTTGAAAAGTGGGTGAACTTTTAATTTTGTTTTAAACTGTAATTATGTCATTACCTTAGCATTTGTTAGCATACTGCCAAAAGAAATCTTCACTAATGCTTCATCCTCAGGCCTACCACATTCACTGGTTATTTTTAAGCAACCTTCATAGAATTTCTCACTCTGAGCTGGAAAAAATAAAAACATATATATATATATATATATATATATATATATAGATATATATATATATATATATATATATATATATAGATTGGCATTTCTAATAGACAGTGCAGAGGCTCAAGTATCAACAAAACTACCAGAGATTTTGATCTTCCTATCAATTTTACTTATTAATTGGTCTTAGAAGTGATTCTATCTAGAGCACATTTTATGAAAACTTATTTAAAATTTAAGACTTGTGTGCAGTACCTTTCTCTCAGGTCTATTATCTTTCTCCAATTTCTTTTATCTATTAGCATAAAAGTGTGGATGATATAAAAATAAAAAGATGTCAAGCCTGGGTGCCATGAAAAATACTAAGCACCTGTCACCTACATATGACGTTTGTGTGTACTTGCACTGGCAGCGATAATCAAAATAGATGTTGCAAACAGCAAATGGCTTTCAATTTTGCTATATGTGATTTATAGTTTAAACTGCTTTGCAGACTCTCAAATTTATCAAGGCTTAGTGGTGTAGCAACTGCCCAAATGACCCCCACAACTGCTATGCCACTGTTATGGTTGTGTTGTGTGCAGCTGCATGTACCATCCTAACTGTTCTTGCAGTTTTCTTTATATCATTAGGCCTGTATGACAAACAATGTACTCGAAATTGTGAATTTACATGTTATCTGCTTTGCCAAATGATACCAATCCATCACTTTGACTCCTTCTATTTTCTTTACTCTGGTTTATATTTTATCCCAATGATTGCCTGAAAAAAGATGGGAAGTATCTATATTGCCCAGCTAGATGTGTTTTCCTTCTACATTATTTAAAGACTTCAAACCTTGAGACATACTTCATAGTAATTGATTTGTACATCCACTGTAGAGTGTGTATATATATATATATATATATATATATATATATATATATATAATGTGTATGTGTCCTACTGATAGGCTAGGGAAAAATAGATGTTATAAACATTTTTATTTTTTAAGATCCCAAATTATGACACAAACATTGTCTGAGAACTGATATGCATAATTACAGATGAGATCTACAAATCAGATCAGAGGAAGATTAAATGGGACCCTAGGGTCATACTACATGGTGGCTCCTGGGTCACAGCTTAGAAACTATTGATATCTATGTCCTATAGCTAACTATACACTTACTGACATGAAACACAATTTCAGTGATGCCACTTGTCCCTGGGTCTATTCTTACTTTGCAGGACTTAGCCTATGAGATACGAGATCCCCACCCTATCACTAAATATACAAGAACTGTACATGACAAGACAAAATTATACATTCAACAGCCAACTGCCCTGGGGTCAAACTCTAACCTCCAGGGACTTAACCCCTGCACTATATATAAACTTGGAGAATCAGCACTATAACCATTTTAAGTACTTATAAAAAAGAACATGAACAACTTTTTACATACAACTGACATCAGTCCATACCAACACACTGGGACTTAACACCTGGGTCACACCTTGGAAATATATTGCTGAAAAATTTTGTGTCAGAGAGAATAAAGGTTCAGAATTTGGATGAAAACATTTAGAAAAAACAAAGGATTTTATTATTTTTTTAATAATAGGAATCATTATACTTATAGGAATTTACAGGATCTTGACTGTCTGCTACTGAAATCCTCATCCAAAAACCAAATACCATATATTCACTGTCCATTGACCATGAAAAAATTCAAATGTGCAACTATCATAGGCTGCCTGGTCTATCCTTACCCTTAGAGGCAAAGATTTGGGGGGGGGGGGAGGTAGAGGGGTGAACAAAGTGTAGAAGCATTTCTGGTTCAATATTTTTCATTATTCTTCATTGAGAGCACCACAAATTATGTCATACTGCTGTCTCAGTTTATAATTTTATTGTAAGGAAATGCTGCATTTGCTTTCTTGATTTACCTGACATTGATAAATGTTCATCATCCATGAATTTATTTATCAAAGCAGAACATGGTCTGAGATATTTTTAATAAAAAAAAAAAAAAAAATTCAGTCTGATCTCAATACTGCAGTACAAACCATGCCTATTAAATGTTTTTATTAACATGCCTGTACAGATACATGAATTCACACAAAGACCCCAAGAAAAGTAATAAATTTGCATATTTTATGCAAAATGACCAAAATATGCAAATATTAATTTTAAATATAATCAAACTACACAAGACAATTTAATTTTAAGATGTTAATGTATGGTCCTTCAATAAGCATATTCCATGTTTTATTGTGGTACATTCTGATCAGTGCAAACAATGTTCTCAGGACAAGTTGCAAAATGTTTCATGCTCAATTTTTCAGATGATAGTACATGAAGACTCTGAGAACAATCCAACACTCACTCAAATAAAGTCCTATTTTCAAAAAAGACCCTGAATAAGTCATGGAAACTAAGCCATTTGATGCATTCTAAAAGGCATGATTTAATGTCTTGATAATGAAAAGTCTGTTTGGTATTATGCATGTGTGTTTTGCATCCTTGACCGAGAGTACTTCATCAAACTCAAATTGGCTTACTGAAAGTAGATCTACCTCTGGGTGGTGGTTTGTGAAACCTTAGGTCCACTAATTGGATTGCGCAAACCCATATATGCAGCATCACTTTCATTATAATTGCTCCAAATAGCATGAGCCAAGTTATATGACATCTGATGATGTCCTGTGATGTACTAGATCGATTACTGCCTTATTCCCCGAGAACTGTCCTCCCACAGTACTGTCTGGTGGAATATAATGCTTTCTTCTTTGGAACAGGCACTATACCTGACCAAACAACATGAAATGAAAACGGTTCCCCTATAAGATGGTTTAACAGAACCAACAAATCTCATACTGACTGGCAACAAAATGAGATCAATATAAATGGTTTACTGGTTTACACAACATTATATTAAGCAAAAATAATGTCAGTAACTATTTTAATGCATTATTAGGTGTGCAAAACGGTTAAGTAAATATCCCATTGGATCCGCACAACACTACAAAAATAGATTATAACATTACAATAGTGCAATATCACAAAATAACGTAAATTATGTGATGTCATTACACTCAATGAAAATGCATCTCTCACAAGAATCATGTAATAACAGCACTTACAAGCCATGAAATTCTCCAGCAGGGTGGAACAGGTTGATGCAACCTCTATGAAGAAGTGGTAAGTGTCATGTGGACTGTATAAAATTTCTGTCAGCAGTTTTTGCAGGTTTGGATTCTCTTGTCCAAATAAAGCCAGGGCTTCTGCATAGTCTGTAGTTGACATTAAACGGTTGATCTTCTTAATCTCTTCTGTGAATGTCTTGCAGTACCGTTTCCTTACAGCTGAAGAAAAAATCCATGATGTTGAGGTCTAAAACCAGAATATATACTTTTGCCTCTACAGCGCAAATCAGAACAATAGTATAATATGCAATGATCAGTACATGGTATTTAAAATGGTAGTCTTATATCCAGCATTTTGAGTATTCAGATCTCAAAACCATTTTGAAGACCATATGAAGTGTTATGGCTTGAAAGTTTTCTCAAAGCTCTCAGATAAAAAATACCAAATGATAATGTGATAGCATCACATTGAAAATCCCATGCATTTTCATAAACACACACACATACACAGAGACAAAAGCCCTGGGGTAGTACCTTGAAATCAGGTACATCTATTGATAACACTAACACACACACACACAAACACACACACACACACACACACACACACACACACATATATAACTAGTATACAGGAATCTGTCAGATAACTGTGTCTTCTTGCTATGACTGTCCATATAACATCTGTTAAATAACATCATTGTTATTAATCTATGCACACATCTGTTAAATAATATTATTGTTATTAAACTTTGTACACATCATTTAAATAATATCAGTTATTAATCTTTACACACACTTGTTAAATAATATCAGTTATTAATCTCTCACACATCTGTTACATAATATCCTTGCTATTAAACTTTGCACACTTCTGTTACATAATATCATTGTTATTAACCTTTGCACACATCTGACTTTTAACATTTTCTCTCATGGTACAATGAAGAAAAAATAAACAAACCCATCTTGCATATGGTTATCATAAGGACATTTAAAATACAAAGTTTGGAAAAATTCCAGCTAAAGATTTAGGAGGAGAAGGGAGAGAAAGCAGAAGGGCACATTACAAGAAATGTTAAATGATTGAGATAGTAACACATTCTGACACTTGTACATACCAGGGATATTCTTGATACACACGTATACAGATAGACAGTCCCTCAGGATACCATGTATATCAAACCTTTCTGTTTGGGCATCAAAGCTTATAAAGTTCCTTCTTATCATCGGAATCAAGACCAAGTCTTTGGCAAGGGCCACTGATTGATGACCTAAACAAAATAAAAAATACACATATTATCATCAACAACAATTTAAAAAATATATCAACAAACAGTTCATAATCATATTCTGGTCACTTTTTGGATACAAATCATAAGATGGCTATGCACATGTCATGATGATTAGTGACCTTTACATCATCAATGGCAGCATCAACACAAAATTCAAGTTTTTTTGCCAGCCAATCTTTCACCTTCTGTTTAAGCCATAACTCAGAAAAGGGATTCCCATGGAACCGTTGTTTTTTCTTCAAAATTATGGCAATTTTTATGTGCCAATAATTGTTGCATAACACTAATTATGTTGCAGAAGACCAAGCCTTTTGCAAGAGCCAGTAATCTTCCACCGATAAGAAATTAAAAATACATGTATTACTAGGGTTGAAAGATACACCTTATCTGTGTATCAATACGGTTCACGACACTATACATTATCAATACACATATAAGCTTGATGATCTTTTCATCCTTACAAGGTTTTTCAAATAGGGTTTTTCAGTTTTATATGCAATGACATACTGGTTGTTTTTATATCATACAGATTACAGACAGATGACACTTATCATTTGTTCTTACAACTCTCATATTTTACAAGGTTAAAAAAAATACTTCCAAAGAGACAACCTGTTAGGTGTCAGTGATTTTTATTCAGCCTTTTAGGCCAGTTCAAGCTTCTCATCAGGTGCATGGCTCATCTTGGTCACCAAGCCCTTTGTTTTGCATGCTTTCAAATATCTCCTTGATCTTGAATGTAATGATCACAAAATTCATGAATGTAATGATCACAAAATTCATGAAGAACTTAAGACATGATCCAGAAATAAAATTAATCAGCAAATTCTATTTTTAGAAACAATCTTGATCAAGGAGCTTCTAGTCCCAATATCAAAATGGTTCTTACTTATGCTACAAGATAAACACATGTGCCAAGATGTACTGAAATCTGTCCAGTCAATATCAAATCATCTGGAATGACATAAAAATGTAAAACCCATTTTCAGAAACAGAGATCTTGAACATGAAGCTGCAGGTCCCAAACTTGACAGGATTCTCCCTTGTATTAAGTGAAGGGCATGTAACAAGTCACAATAAAATCTAACAAAACTTCAGTTATCATCCTGAAAAAGGCAACGTCTATTTTAAAAATTACTGACCTTGACCTTGAAACTTCTAGCCTAAACCAATAAGGTTCTTCCTTGGTCTGAGGGTAACACATTTACCACACTGCATTGAAATCTGTTAACCAGAATTAAAGTTATCATCTGGAGACGATAATGGACTGCCACACACCCCAAAGGATGGCAGTCAATTATAATACTTCACAAGTATTGTTGGTGTAATATAAAGCATTTGTATTTCTCCAATACAAAGTCCATAGAAGATGATAGCAACATTATGACATATTTATGAAACCAAATTAATTTTTCTCTGCTTGGTGAAACTGAAGTAGATTTGCTCATCTTCAGATCTGACAACTTTCTCAACTTAGAAGACTGTTGTCTTGAGTTTGGAGGCTTTTTCAACTAATTTAGGCCAAAGCATTTTCTGTCCATGGTTGTTTTGGCTCCACTGGTGAAAAAAAACAAAAACCTGTGTATACATAATAATTCAGTCATTATTGGCAATATCTTATAGTTAAATATGTCATGGTTTCCATCCATTTCTTACATATTTTATTAAATGTCATCACTGCATATATTTGTCAGGAGAAAAAAGTTAGTAACTTTCATCTTTTTACACATTTGCTGATCTAAATGAATCACAAAGCACAAGATAATTATAATAAAAAAAATTTAAAAATCAGGATGCTCACTTATTCAGCACCAAATTTTCTTACTATGAACGTTACTATTTGATACATACATCTTTACATAATATGTTTGAGTAGCTGAAAAGCTAATACCTAAGACAGTAAATCAAATAGCTGTAGGATCAGGACATGCTGGGATCAACAGGTCTTCCACACAATGGTAGGGTTAGTCCATGCAGTGCCACACTGGGCATGCACTATACATTGTTTTCCATTTTCAAGTTTCTGGCAAACCATTATGTTACTATCTTCAACACCTTACAGTAGGATATAGGTTTGAATATTTATTCCTAAACAAGGAAGAACTGAAAACAAACCAAATTTTGACAGTGAAAGAAACAAAATCAGGCAATAAGGCAAGGTTTTTGTTTGTAATGACTATTGCCAGAGCTCTACTTCATGTATTTTATGCATGCATTACATGTGGAAAATTAATGAGGCGGTTTATGGTATATATTTCTTTAAGGTACCAAATACTCCTCATGATGCTACTAAAAACACAAGATCAGTAATAAGGCAAGGTTTTTGTTTGTAACGCATCACAACTATTGCCAGAACTCTATTTCATGCATGCATTATATGTGGAAAATAATCATGCTAATTATGGCATATGTAATTATAAGGTATCAATTACACCTCATGATGCTACTCATATTCCCAATGGCTAATTACCTAGCATCTCCTTGACTTGATTGGCATTAAAATTCCCGGGAATGTACCCCAGGGTGGCCAGTCGCTGTTGAAATACCTCTGATAATCTTAGAATAAAATCTTTGTATACATCAGCTGAAAATAAGGAATCATAAAGTAAGTCTCAAGGTGGATACAGGAGAAACTGTTTACTTCAGACAAATTGATTTAATTATCCTGTAGTTATAACCCCAAGTACTGTGCAGTTTACAAAACCACAATATTCTATATCCACAAACAATTTGAACAATTTCTAATAAGTCTTATATTCAAATATTTTTTCTGTTTTTCCTTATAGTAACTGTAGTTTGGTTATCACTGTGATAAAACAGCATTTTAACACAAAAAAAAAACTTGTTTGAACTGGAAAATATATTCATTACAGATTGAAATTTGTGATTATGTGCTTGAATTCTATTCAGAATGAAACCTATTGCTTACTATTAAAATTTTACTTTTTTGATAAATAAAATCAACACTACCTTACTTATGATAAAAAACAGCATTTTAAAATCCTGATAATTTGTTATAGCTAGATAAAAGGTTCATCTTAGATTGAAATTTGTGATTATGTATTCAAATTCTATTCAGAATGAAACATATTCTTACTATTAAAATTTTATTCTTCTATTAATAAAATCGACACAACCTTATTTATCCAAGCTGATAACTCACATTTATCTCCAAACTGCTAGCACAGTATTCAAAAGCAACAAGTATCATGTTCTTTCTCTCAAAAACACTGTATCTGGCTGTAGCCAATGGCTTATCATGTACCGTATACACTTGCTTATAAGACAAGTCCAACTGCAAACTACATAGACCCAGTTAGGCCATCACATAATGCACTGGCTGATCTGGGTCTATGGAGTTTGTTAGGAATAATCAGTACAATAAACAACACATTTGTTTTGAGTATATACAGTATCTAACTTGATATACAACAAAACCCTAACTGCCCAAACTAAACATTGTACACACAAATCATTTTGATAATAGAAAGTCCTGAATATTGAATAAATACATTACAAAGTGTACTGATGATTTTCAGTTCATACCAACATAGTTTCTACTGATTTACTTCCTGCTACACTAATGATGTCACGATGAGCCGAAAGTTTCTTTTTTTGATATTGTTGCAATAATATTACAATATTTATATGATTTAAGATCAATACCGTTAGCAATATTCTCTACAAAAAGCACTAAAGAAGAACTCTCTACAAGTCATTCCTGTACATTCTGAACCTTCCAATGATATTATCGAATCTCATATTTTTCAAGTCTGTGCGTTCTCAAAACTATAGACACTCAGTTTTCTCAAACTCAGAACATTTATACAAGTACATTTCCCAATAAATCATAAATAAATATCCCCTGTTGTCATAAATATAATAAAATGACAAGAATAAAACCATCATCATATTTAATATTAGAAGGTAAGTAAAAGACTAAATGAAAACAGCAGTTAACAATATCCAAAGTCAATAGGATTTATTGATTTCCCATAAAATGAACTTTTTTCCACTCAATTATGGACTCCTTCTCTTTTCCCTGGTATTGTGTTTTCCAACAGGGCCTCCAATTTCTGAACATTCAGTGCCAAAAGCCTACAGAGAAGCACCTGAAGATGCCCCTATGGTGCCAAAGCCAAAGTTACTGTACAGTGAAACTTCCATAGTTTTTTATCTAGGAGAGTAAAAGGGTTCTAGTGACCTTTGCTTGTAGACTGTTGCTCTCTAATTATATCTGTAAAACATGTCTGTATTGAAAACATCCTAACACTAGGACACAGCTGATTATAGTAAAGATGCTGCTCTGTATTAGTGCTTATATGCATTGCCATAAATTGTATTCTGTATTAGTGCTTATTTACATTGCCATCACTTGGACTCTGTATTAGTGCTTATATGCATCGACATCAATTGCACTCTGTATTAGTGCTTATATGCATTGCCATCAAATGGACTCTGTATTAGTGCTTATATGCATTGCCATCAACTGGACTCTGTATTAACGCCATGCTGTGTTGTTGTAGGGTTCAATGCAATTTTCAGCACAAGACAGGCTATTCATGGCAGCCGGTATAAATAGTGGAGGAAGAACCCAGGAAAACCCTGGAAAGAACCACCGACCCACAAGAAGCTACTGGCAAGCTTTCTCACATACCCACACTGGCCAAATCGGAGACTCGAACCCATGTGGACAGAGGTGAGATGGCAGTGATCCATAATGTTGACATTAGACCACTTGGCCACTCGGGGCCCCTATTAGTGCCATGCACTGCCATCAACTGGACATGGAATTATATGGGATGTAAGGGTGGAGTGTGATCCCTTAAAACTTGTGATGGCAATATATCTCCACATCACTGTCATACGTGTACCCAGTGACATCCACGAAATACAAGAGAATGGTTCTATTTATGTTCCAAATCTAGACCAAAATTCAATTTTAGCACACAGCTTGATAGCACAGTACTAATGCAGTCACCTTATGCATCTTTTGTCCCAGGTTTGATCCTTTTTCTGGCATATGTAAGGATACGTGGCCAGCTATCGAAAGACTAATGTTACTGTTGGTGTCTTCTATTTTCCTGCACAATTAGGACTTGGTGTATCTCAAAATCACATCCGAGTCACAAAATTTATGTGTGTATCAAGGATTTTCAAAAATTCTGTTGGCTATACTTCAAGCCTAAACTATTTACCGTTATCCATTTTTAACATATTCCTAGCACTGAGTCAAATAAGTCATCCCATAATGCATTTGCAGATTTGAATCTACATGGCTGACATGAAGTCAGCTGTAGAATGAACAGTGCAGAAGACAGATATGAGTCTACAGTGTTTGCAAATGGACTGCTGTTAGATGTGAAAAAACAAGGATTAAACAAGTCCACTTGTTCAAAGTCAACACCTATTTTGGTACTCAAAATGATGTTGATTGCATCATAAAATGATCTGTATCATGAGTGACCCCAGCAACAATCAGATACATGACACAAAATTCAAAGTTTCATTTTGGTGACATTATTTGCTGGCTAAAAGAAAGTCCAATGCATAGGCATCATGACATAGATTATATAGTTACCTATCCTGTCATCCTTTGGATAGAATTCCCTACTGAGGGCTCGCAGACGACACTCAGTCAGCAGCTCCACCATTTCTTCTGGCTTCAACATTCTTTCATCTGCTTCAAGCTCTGAACCAGTCATCAGAAGTACCAGGGGAAGACCACCACAAAGTTCAACAATCTTATCCAAGTGTTCACCAAAATTTACACTTTCTGCAACAGCTCTGAGCAGTTTCTTGGATTCTAATTCATTCATGGGTTTCAAAGTTTTATGAAAGTATGCTGTTCTTATTTGAGTAAACAAAATTTGTGTTGTGGATGTAATGTACACACGGATATTAAGTTTAATTTTTGCCAAGGTAACAACAAAGGACAGAAATGTGTCTTTTAGTTCCGAGTCCATCACATCTTCACAATTGTCAAAAAACACAATGAAAAACTGGTCTCCTAACTGTTTAATATGTGACTCAATCTGTTGAAACCATCCATTCTGTTGCCCATCATAACTAGGATCTGGCAAAATGCCAAGTAATGCACACATCTGCTCATGAAGTTGCCTACTAGTTTTGAGAAACCTCATGTTAACATCAATTATCTTAACATGTCTAAATTGTTTGTGTTCTTGTTGTATAATCATTTGTACATCATCTATGTGCTTTCTGGCTGTTCTTGATTTTCCAACAGATCTCATTCCAAATATACCATACACCAAATATTTCTTGGCATTCCATGCAATCATGAAATCTTTAAGGAATTCTTCTCTTCCCTGAAAAGGAACTTCAAAGTCTTCAACATCCATTTCTGAAAAACATAAAGTAAACAGAAACTCAAAAATGTGGAAAGCCTAATGCCTATGACCCATCTAAATCTAGATCAAGCGCCCCCCCCCCCATTCTGACTGAGTTGCCTGTTTTTGTTCAAATCTAATGCACCTGGAAGAAACCTTGAGGCTTCCAACAAAATGCAGCATTTTCATTCTGAAGTTCAAGAAAGATACTGTCAAATGAATAACATTTCTAGTGCCCTATTTAAATGACCTTCCACCTTATGAAGTTACTCACTTAACTTTATCAAAAGCTTTAAACTCCATGTGTCTCATCAAAGCACATGACTATGAATGATGAAGAGTATTATATCTGTCCTCTGAACTTTACTGTTTTCTTATAATTATCATTTACCTGTCCTGCATGAATAATAATGAGATGTCCCTTGCTCATACTGACTTGGTTCTGCATTACTGTTACATGTACTAAGATAACGATGTGCTTGTTTGAAAATAAAGTTAAGCTAGGGGATTAATGACTTGTAAAAGCCCCCATTACAATACTTTATACCCTAAAGGAACTGAGATCACTAAATTATATTATAATCCATTAATTTCAAAGAGTTGGTAGCTGCTGCTTCTATTGATAGGGAGTGAGTGCTTTCTTTAACTATGAGGCACTGACAGTACTCAGTGTTTTATCTACCCATGCGCCATGCGTCAAATACACAGACTTTTCCAATTTGATGCACAAAAATCATCGCCGGTACGTAAATTGACGCACAACAATGCTATGTTTTGCTGATTAACTAAAAGCAAAGGTTTGGTCTAAAATTCATCGCCGGTACGTAAATTGATGCAACCCAATATTATGTTTTGCTGATTAACACAAAATTAAGGTTTGGTCCAACTAGTTTAATGGCTAGATTACAACTCTCCCAAACAGGGAGAACGCGTGCGCATGTTTCTTACGCTAATGTTATTGTAATGCAGTGAGTTTCAACTGAGCATGGAGCCTGGAGCTGACCTTATGTGACCTGTAACTGTCACATGATTTGTAGCAACAAGATGTTAGAACCGTATAATCACCATACCCAAGAAAGAGGCGGAAAATAAACATGTGATTTAAAAGTGATTCTCATGTGAAACTATTATTTTATGCGCACGTTTGTCATGCAACGAAATGACAATTTTCCATTTGCTCAATTGTATGCCTTGCGTTGTTTCAATATACTGTCGGTGTATGACTGAAAATGGCATCCAAGGCAAAAAAATTAAAATAGTTTCGAAAGAAACAAAATTATCTTTTGGACCGCTTTTATGACCAACCGATGATAATAGTATTGCTATTGAACCAGTGGAGCCTTCATCATCCAAAGATGAGGTAACAGTTACTTGTAAGATAAAACTTATTTTGTGCAGCAGTGGTTGAAAACACAGCTGGCTACGTTTTAAAAAAGAAATTAAGTCAAATGAAGAATGTGACAGTGCCATATTTTTGTAGAGGTTAAAAAAAACTCCATGACCAAATGTGCAAAAATCAATAAAGTTCAGAACAGTACACTGGCAAGGCATGTTGGGTTGCTAGAACACAAACTGCTGATTGAAGGTCCATGACACCAGTCAGATATGAATGCAGGTTTATATAAACATTCTTTCAAACAAGACATAGCAGTGAAAGTCCTACTTAAGTGTGTACATTGGCTGTGTGTCAAAGACATCCCTTTTTTAAAATACAAATCTCTTCTTAATTTAATACATGACTTAGCGGCTGAAGAAATTGATGCTATTGGTATTTTGAAGAATTCTGACAATCAGTATGACTCGGCTACTAACTGTTCAGAGTTACTAAAGAGCCTATCAAATGCTGAGAATAGTCTTATACGTGACCTGCAAAATTCATCATTTGTGACAGCAATGGCAGATGAAAGCACTGACATAGCCAACAATAAATGCCTTGTCATATATGCTCAGATTATTTCTGATGATATGAAACCATTAACAAGATTTTTAACAAATATAGAATGTTCAGACGCCTCTGGCAAGGGAATTGCCTTATTGGCTTTAGTCACATTATAATAACTAATATTTTCGTTGCGTATGTAAACAATATATTATTGTTTAAAAACTACTGAAAACTTATCAACGGCTTGAATAAGACTCATAGATTTGGATTGTGACTCACAGTTTTTTGCCCTGATGAGTCAAATGTCTTACATGAAGCCATTTGTAGATAAAACACTGGTACTATCACATGAACTGAATACGAAACTTGTGGCTACTGCTTTTAATTCATCAATATAAAAAACACAAATACCTCTCCAACTTCACTTCCATTTTCAACTTTGATGAGACACATGGAGATTCTTGTAGCATTCAGAAAATAAAACTACTCCAAGGCTCCCAAATACTCATCCCTACAGATCATGATGAAATACATGCACTATATACTGACAAAGGCAAAACTGAAGAAATAGTCAGAGACTGCAAGAGCAGATCTGCATACCACGATTATTCTGAATTCCACAATGAACAAGCAGAAATTGTGAAACTGTTGGAAATTGCATTATTTTATATCCCATTCACAGCTGAATGCTAACAATGGTTGAGTCTCATGAAGAATATCACATGTACAAGGGACTAACACTTATATTCTTGGGGAGGGGAGGGTGTGTCAAAATTAATAGCAATAAAAATGGCCGTGTAGGGCAAGTTGATTTTAAGTCAAGCAATGTACATTGTTTCTCAGACTGAAATTTTATCAATTCTGCAAATTATGGCTCAGAAATAGATGTCTGCACATTTAAAGTTTGAACTGCTGTTTGCAAACTCACATGACTTATATAATCTTTCTATTATTGAAAAATGTTCCAGAATTAAATCTTGGGTTTTTTTCTTCATACTGAAATACATAAAGTGCGGTCACTTGATAAAACAACTGTATTTTGGCTCATCAATTAACAGAATGAGATGTGAAAATCTATGATAAAGAATGAAGCGTGTTATTCAACCACTGAACCTTGAATTCTCCTTTTGACAGCCCCCAGATAAGACCACTCCTTAATAACAACTACTTGGAGAGTTTCACATTTAAATACAGCAGTAAAACAGCAAACTTATATTCTTAAAATCACACCATCTAAAACTACTAGGCTAACTTACCAAGGCCAGTTTCTCTCTACAGGTTCCTGCATGCTACATGCAAGACATACTTATTTAAAAGGTGATCTGACTTCATAGTTAGCTAAAGTTGTGCAATGTACAAACTGATAAATCAATGGCCAATTCAGACGTACTATTACATATATTAGTTTCAAGATAAGAAGTTCAAAATGTAAGCGTACATGTATCTGATAAACCTAAGGGAATAAAGAACTGTGTATGATGTTCCAAGAATTTTGAAGGGTCCTACACGTCACTGAGAGATAAGAATACTGGTAAATCACTGTAAAGGTCAACAATTACCATATTTGCCTATCTAGTCAACTCTCATGATGAAAAGAAATGATAAAATGAAAGTGCAGTTTTAACAATTTTAACTGATTACATTTATAACTGAAAAACATACTAATGTTTAGATTTATCCAGCCCTCCCACACCCTATCCCACCCCACTCCTAATCATATACAATCCCCTCACACTGTAGCCAAAATCTTTTAAGCCCACAGAAAAGAACTGGAAACAAACTAAAAAGAAAAAACAAATATTAAGATAATGAAAGAAGACAGATATGTTGGATGTACCTTTCACTTATTTCACAAGAAACTCTTTGTAGTGAAATTCCCTGGTTCCTGGTCCTTCAGTTTGTTTCTGGCCCGGACTCTGTTTCTAGGTAATATGGCTTGAAACTTCCATTTTCAACATCATACAAAGAGCTCTGTCACAGTATCACTGTTTACATACTGGCAGATCACATCAGGTAACATCACTGTTGATATTCTTTAGCAAATCACAATAAAAGTATTTGCAAACATGAAACATCTCTTATTTAAAATTCTGCTCAACAGTTATTAAGTAGTTTTGATATTGGATAGATTTGATAGTGAAGTTGACTGCAATGCAACAAGCACAATGAAGAGAATGTTGGCATACTTTTATGTTACTTTCCTGTACTGCAACTGAAATTTCTTTATACATGTATGTAGTATTATAGAAACAATATGCTGCCTAAAACAGCAAACTAATCAAAGTGGCTGCTCCCATGACTCAAAAACTACAAACTACACTTAACTTTAGCAATTATTAAAATAGTGATAATGGATTTTACTGAAGTAGACAATACCAACTTTAAAAAAGAAAAATGCATGAATTATAAATATAAAAAATACTATAATAAAAAATACGTCATCAGCTAGTTGTTTCAAAATTACCTCTGAAGTCCAGGAAGTGACAAAGACCATGAAGAGCAGCACGTCTGAAGTAAAGCAAAGCTGTATACTCTCTAACCCAAATTTCATCCATCAATCATACACCATAATAAAAGGAATTAAAAGTTACTTAACAATACATAAGATATACAAATAACCAGAATAACCAGCGAGGAATACCTGGGAAATTCATTTTCTTTAAACATTAAGCCCTGTGCAATTTAAAACTGAAGAGTGGATCCTCACTTGTTTTGAAGTTATCTTTCTAGACAAACTGAAATTATCCTATATTCATGACAAAGCAGTGAGTAATGTCACACAAATCATCCAAGACCTTTCAAAATTGTTTGACTTTAAACCATGGAATACAATGTGGGGTGATCTGTATATATGCATAATGGTTTCAAAAGTTTGAAACAACCCCAGAGGCCTGTGCTGAGGAGGGCTTAAATAAACTGAATACAACTCACAAAATTATGAGACTAACATATCTAAAAATTGTGTGTAACAATCGACCTTACTTTCATTGGATGTTTCAATGACACCCATGGATCATGTTCTTGCATACAGTTGCAGATCTCTGTTTCACAAGAAGGAAACTATTGAGATCCACAACTAAAATCTATATGTATTAATTGGGCATGAAAAGACATATTCAAAAATGCAAGTACCTATTCCCCTGGGTTTATTCTTACCCCATTATAAAACTTAGTCCCTGGGTCATACTGGAGAATCTATTGAGATCCCCACCATAAAACCAGATATACACTTAATGGTGTTACGTATATGTAATTTAATTGATTGTGTGTTAGTTTCAAATTCTCTTTTATTTTTATTTCATTATATGTTATTGTAACGATAACTTTATTCACTGGATTTGACATTTTTCCAGTAAATTCAGTTCACTTCGATAAACCTGATAAATACGCAGTTCGTAGAAATATTGCATCTTTTTGTGACCTACATTTTCAGGGCCAGGTTAGCTCTGTTGTAAACAACTTTTTTTATTTTTTTTATTATTGAATCGTATAGTAAGATTCATTCAGTACAATTGAATTCGTCCATTGTGGATGTGACAGCTGGCATATAATCTTTTTGCGTTATTCAGACTTAGTGATCACATGATCCTAATATGTGGTCCATTCTACATCGTAGTTAGAGTTAAGATTCAGTTTCATAAGTGATTTTTTAGTCAGTCATAAATTCACACCTTCAGAGCTCAGAGGTGTTTTTTGTTGTCGCCAATTTGAATTGAGTTTTTATTTAAAATAATTTATTTTCCCTGGAGACATTATCTCGTGTTCATCAGAATTCTTGGACTAAGACATTTGTTGGAAATTATTTGGAATTCTAAAGCCGGAATTATATTTTTGGTGGATTCAACAAGGAACTGTTGACACATCAACACAAAAATGTTACAGAGGACATCATCACCTGTCATCTTGGAACTATACATCGGGATTTGAACCTTGATTACTTTAGAACTTTTTAGTAATAGGACTTATGTTTTTAAATTCTAGGATCAACTTTTGGATTAGATTCACAAACCATAAGTCCTTTTTCATATTTTTACCTTGTTTTCTAGGGAAATAAATTATTCTGTTAAAATTTACAAAGCTTGTTGGCTTCACTCTTTTCTTCGTTACTTTATATGAGCCTTGTCATGTAATAAAGAAAATTGGGTTCTTGTCCTTGGGATATATGAATTTTGGCTAAAATATTTCAGAAAATTGTTTTTTGAAATTTAAATTCCCCTAGTTTTCAGAATATTTTAAATCCCAAGTATTATTTCACATTTTGTTTGAAATCTTCACTGAAATCAACAGGCTTTTTTTTCACAATGCCATCAAAAGTGGAGACCTTTCTTTCAAATCCAACTCAGGAGCAGTTGGATAGTTTGAAAAAAGTTGAATTGCTTGAACTTGGCAGAAAATATGATCTTTCTGAAGCAAAAGCTTCTTTAACGAAGCAAGAAATAAAAAACATTTTGATCCAGTATTTGATAGAGAAGAATGTTCTGGATAAAAGTGTTTTGGTTTCAGTCAGTAAGTCTGTATCAGACTCTGATATAAAAGTAAAGGAATTAAAAATGAAATAGTGTATAAGATGGAACTGGAGTTAAGAAAGCTCGAGCTTCAGAAAGAGGAAAGAGAGAAACAAATGCAGTTGCAACTGGAGAAAGAGAAAGAACAAATGCATTTACAGAAAGAAGAAAAACAAATGCTATTTCAAAAAGAAGACAGAAACAAATTCAGTTACAGTTTGAGAAAGAGGAGAGAAACAGGAAAGAGAGAAAGATAAATGCAGTTACAATTAGAAGAGAAGGAGAAAAAGAGACAGGAAAGAGAGAAAGATAAAGTTACAATTTGAAAAGGAGGAGATAGAGAAATAGATGCAATTGCAAAGAGAGAAGGATATGAAAGGGAATTTCAAATTAGAATGAAAGAAATAGAGCTGGCAAGTGAAAGGCATGTTTCCACTTCACATACAAATTCAAGTTTTGACATTGCAAAGAATATTAGACAAGTACCCCCTTTTAGCAAAAAGGAAGTAGACCAATATTTTCTTTATTTTGAAAAAGTTGCTGAAAATTTGAAATGGCCAAGGGAGCATTGGATTCAATTATTACAGTGTGTATTTTTTGGCAAAGCTCGAAAAATCTATGCATCCCTGTCAGTACAGCAAAGTGCTGACTATGATCTGGTTAAGGAATGCATCTTAAAGGGTTATGAGTTAGTCCCTGAGGCTTATTGGCAAAAATTCAGGAAATATAAAGAAGAAGCTGGACAAACTCATGTTGAATTTGCAAGAGAAAAAGAGTGGTTATTTGATAGATGGTTCTTAGCCAAGAACGTTGATCAAGATTATGAAAATCTCAAACAACTTGTATTACTTGAAGAGTTCAAGAACTGTGTCCATAGTGACATTAAGGCTTATCTTGATGAGCATAAGATTGAAACCTTGGAAAATGCTGCTCTTGCTGCTGATGAGTATTTCTTAGCTCATAAAGTTCCTGTTGAAGGCAAATCTTTTACTCAGCACAGCAGTCTTCTGGTAAGAAAGTATTTCAGACTAATACAACTCCTTCTAAAACTCAGTCTGACACAACTTCTAAAAATCAAGCTTCTGATAAACTTGATTCAAAATCCTTGTCTCGTCCTATGTGTGCCTATTGCAAGAAGAAAGGACATGTTATTTCTGATTGCTTCAAATTGAAATATAAGCATCAGAATCAAGACAGACCTATCCCAAATGCTCTTATTTCTAAGAGGTCAAGGTCGCAGTCATGTATTGAAAGCAATACATTTGTTGGATCTAATAAAAGCCAGTCTGATTTTATTATGGAGAATTATGAATCATTCATGTCGAAGGGTTCTATATCACTCTTGGGTGATTTGGCCAATCCTATCCCTATTAAAATTTTAAGGGACACAGAAGCTTTTCAGACTCTTTTATTATCAGGTACTTTGCCTTTTTCTGAGAAATCTTCTTTTAATGAGAGTATTCTTATTCAAGTAGTAGAGTGCTGCTTTTTTAATGTTCCTCTCCATTGTGTAAATTTTTCATCAGACTTAGTTTCAGGATCTGTGACAGTCGGAATAGTATCTTCTTTACCCATTCAGGGCATTCATTTGTTACTAGGCAATGACCTAGCTGGAGACAAGGTTGTGGTTAATCCACTCATAATTGACAGGCCTTCTTTGGATCAGAAAGTTGATCCTATTGAAAAAGAATTATCTGATTTATACCCAGCTTGTGCAGTTACTAGAGCTATGGCAAAGAAAGCTCTTGAGAATGATTTTGATAAGGAAACTATTCCTTTAGCTGACACATATATTGGCCAGGATTTTGATGAGGTCACATTCACTCCTTGTTTGGATCAATCAAAAGATACTAATCACAGTGATCCTCTTTTAACTATTCATTCTCTATTTTCTAATCAGGGTGACAAACGACAATCACTTGTCATCGAACAGGAAAAAGATCCTGAGATCTCCTAATTGTTTCAGAGAGCCATTAGTTAGTAAAACTGAAGCCACTGACATACCTGTCTGTTATTTCATTAAAAATGGAATTCTTATGAAAAAATGGAGACCTTCTGAGGTACCTGCTGGTGACGAGTGATCAATGAATTATCAAATTGTAGTTCCAAAATCTTACAGACAGGAAATACTTAGTCTGGCCCATGAAACTCATCTCCCAAACCAAAATGCATCCTTGCGGTTAGCTTGCCGCAAGCTTGCCACGAGGTTGTTGCAAGCTCGTATCATCAAAATAAGCTTGCAAATAAGTATTTGTTAGCTTGTGCAAGCTTGTGCAAGCATGGCACTATTTCTTACCAGCATCTGCAAGCTTGCACAAGCTTACACAAGCTTGCACAAGCTTACAGAAGCTTGCGCAAGCTTACACAAGCTTGCACAATTTGCAGGCTTATAAAAAGCGCAAGCTTCCACATATTTCCAGACTCAGTTTCTTCGAGAATTTTTGTTCATTGCCTGCTATATGCATAGAAACTGCAAATAACTCTTAAACAATTTCAGATAGCAAATGTACAAATAAATAATTGTATGCTAAAGGTGACCTCAGTACTTTAATAATGTGGATTATTTAATTTCCAGCAATTACATTTTGTAATATTTAATATTACCAAATTTGTATATTTTTAATGTGGTAAATATCAAAACTTAATAATAATAATAATAATAATAATAATAATAATAATAATAATAATAGTAATTATTAATAATAATAATAATAATAATAATAATAATAATAATAATAATAATAACTCAATTATTTACAGATGAAAGATAAGTAAATGATTATGATTTTATTTCCTGTTATTATACATTTCCATACAACATCAGTGCTTCAATAATGAGAATTTTTTAAACAAAAATGGGTGAAAAAAGAGCCATTATTGATAAAATTCTATTGTTCTGAAGCATTTGCTTATCATCAAGTATATGTGTCCCTGTTGTTATTACTGTAAGTGTTGTTGTGAATAGTACGAAATAGTATTAGTAGTAGTAGTAGTAGTAGTAGTATCTGCTGCCAGAAGAAACAAATCACTGGCATTTCTTGTCATACAAAATAAAAGCTTAAAATGTATATAATTATTGTTTTCTGAGAGAGAGAGAGAGAGAGAGAGAGAGAGAGAGAGAGAGAGCCATCCCTATCTGCCAGCATTCTATAAAGAATTAAGGCTCATGAATTTTGCCTTTCTAAAAAAAAAATAGGAAATCGAATAATAAAATCACATAAAATAAAATCTGGTTTTCCGCGACAGAGACCTAATTTGGCATCGAGACGTCAACGGCAGTTACTTCCCTTGTTTTCAGTCTTGAGACTGGTTTACAAATCAAAGTCTACATTCAGCATATCTGGTGCCGAAACGCATGCCAGCCTCGGTTTCAAAGCTGCGCCATTTTCAAAATTGAACCGTCACAATTTAGCTCGTTAATTCAGGAAATTTCATTGCAAGCAGTAGCAATACATGTGCAGCAGCTGATCATGGAATCCCAGAGAGAAATTTAAAATCAGGGAGTTATCGTGTTGGTGAGTAAAATCAAACATTATTTTGCATTTTGCCCATTTACTGGGCTGCCGTTTGACGGCCGATTAGTCTGTATTATGGTATTATTGCTGCTCAGTGTTTGCTTACAATACATTAAATGTCAAAGGTGACTTTGTAATCTTCTTCCACATGATAATTGAGATGACAACTTTGTAGCTCATTATTATTTACTGCTGCGCCTGTCAAACTGCAGATTTCGATGCACTGTTGTCAGTTATCGAAAATAGGTTGATGAATTTTGAAATTACATGCAAGCATCTTAATCTCATTTCCGTTTTTCTTAGGGACTTTTTTCTTCTCGCATATCAAATTCGGCAATTACCCACTTGCAATTAACTTTAATTGAGACAAGTTCAGAGTTCACTGCATTAATCTATTTTTTTTAAATTAATTTAATTTTCAAAAAAGATGGTAGAGAGTCTATTTCAAAGAACTCAAAATATCAACTGAGTAATTTCATTGCATTCTTCTGTTTAAAGATGTCAGATACCAGTCATTTGGCAGATGTCATATCCCTTTCAAAATGGTTGGCAAAACTAATATTTAGGATCTCTTTAATGGATGACCAATTTGTGTGTAACACTTATAAAAGTTTCTATAACTTGTGAAATATTTCTCTAATGTTGAATTTAAATGAAATGCCTTTTCCAAACAGGTAAATAGTCGAATATTTTGACCAGGTTACATGTTGCTGTAATCTATTTCAGTGGATGGTACCTGACTCTACAAGAAGAAGGGGAGGATGAAAGATTTTATTCTGAGAGGATTTGTTTAGAAGTGGTTTGGTGCATTTAAATGGCAAACATCTTGTTTTCCACCTAACAGCATACAGTTTTAACAGAAGGAAAGGGAATGTAACAATCTGTCAGCATCCTTCCTCAACTGGATTCTGTATGGATGTGAAGTAAAAAGTTTCTGAAGCCATGCAGACAAAAATGTGAAGATTTTCCACAAATTCAAGAAAATGGCCCTGCAAGATTCCTCAGACTGAAGAGCTTGCCTTTCTGTGTATCAATCAGAATTTCTGGAATGTTCCCTAAATACAATGGATATGATTCAGCTCATGTGATTTTCAGATTTTGTTCTATTGTTCATGCGAGTTTTACCTAATTTGCATGTTAAAATGCACACATGACTAACATGAGTTACATCGTATTTGAGAATCGTGTGCAAAAAGGTAGCTAATTTTGGTGTAGTTGTACTTGTATCTTACAGTAAAAGTACTCTAGAGTACATTCTTGTTTAATATGATCTTTATAAACATGTAATTTTAGCTAACCTGATACCACATTTGTAATCTGCACAACAGGACTTTGCATTCCACAAATATTATGATAATTTCAAATACAAAACCATATGCCTTTCACCATATAATACAGAGAAGCAGCAAAAGAATTTTATAAGAAGTTCATATTTTCTTAACACTATATTAAAACTTTTTACTTGAAAAAAGGCTGTTTCAAGATATGTGTATTTTTGTAAATAAATCTTCAGAAATAGTTGAAACTTGTTCCATTTATTTCAGATTTATGTTATATATAATCTCCTTTCTAATTTAACTGCAACAATTTTATCATGAACAGTATTCTTGAATTGTTGCTAATGTCATTTTTTATGCCACATTTTTACAGCAATGAACCTTCCATAAGCTTGCGCAAGCTTGTATATATTTAGGATTGTGCAAGCTTGCAGCAATCTTCTGCAAGCTTGTGCAAGCTTGCAATGTTTCTTTCATGTGGTTTGCGCAAGCTTGTTTGTCCTCGCAAGCTTGCACTAGCTTGCTGTTAATCCTTGTAAGCTTGTGCAAGCTTGCGCAAGCTTGTATATATTTAGGATTATGCAAGCTTGCAGCAATCTTCTGCAAGCTTGCAATATTTCTTTCATGTGGTTTGCGCAAGCTTGCCTTTTTTTCCAGTGCAGACTTGCGCAAGCTCGCCGCAAGGTTCCAAATACTAGCTTGCAAGATATAGTTTGCGCAAGCTTGTGGCAAGCTTGCATGAAGAGCTTGCGATTTCAGTTTGGGCTGGCTGGTCATTCAGGGATTAATAAGACTTATCACAAGATCCTGACTTGCATTTATGGCCAAAAATCAAAAGTGATGTTTCTAAATACTGTAGATCTTGTCATACTTGTCAAATGATAGGAAAATCCAATCAGAAGATACCTAAGGCTCATCTGCAACCTATTCCTGCATCTGATGAACCATTTAACAGAATAATGGTAGATTGTGTTGGTCTCTTACCTAAGACCAAGTCAGGCAACCAATATTTGTTGACCATTATGTGTGCGTCAACTAGATTCCCAGAGGCAATTCCTTTGAGGAATATTAAAACTAGAACTATAGTAAAAGCTTTGATAAAGATTTTTACTCAATTTGGCCTTCCCAAATCTGTCCAATCTGGTCAAGGGTCAAATTTTCTGTCTGGAATTTTCCAGCCAGTTATGCTTGAATTTGGTATTCAGCAATTCAAGTCAAAAGTGAAATCATGGTTTCACAGAACTTTAATGGAGAGAACTTTTGAGTCCTGTAATAGAGTTCTTTCTCTCTTGCTCATTCTTCAAAATTATCTTCACATTAGGTATTACGGTCTTACAAAGTAAACAAGAAAATGAATGAGTTAAATTATAATAATAGTACTCTGATCTAAATAAATTATAGGAGTACCAGTATATTGAGAGAGATAGCCAGGTAAATCATGCAATTAATTTTGTTGTACCTGTCCCACTTACTGAGAATTTAAGTCATGGAATTCAATCGGATTCTACCGATTTTGGAGTGACAAATCTTCAGAATTCAGAAATTATGAATAATCTGGACCAGAAACTTTCACATTTGCAACAACAAGAAAGGAATGAACTTGAACAGTTACTATTTGAATATGAGCACTTATTTCCAGATGTTCCTACGAGAACAAATAAAATTTTTCATGACGCTGAAATTGTAAATTCAAAACCTGTGAAACAACATCCATACAGGATGAACCCTCTCAAACAGGAATACCTGAAAAAAGGAAATTCAGTATTTGCTGGAGAACAATTTCATAGAGTCCAGTAAAAGTGACTGAGTTCACCATGTATACTTGTTCTGAAACCAGATAAAACTTTCCATATGTACATTGATTATAGGAAGGTGAACAGTGTGACAGATTCATTTCCATTACAAAGAAATGATGACTGCACTGATAAAATTGAAAATGCCAAGTATGTCACCAAATCTGACCTTCTAAAAGGATTTTGGCAAATTCCACTAACGGAAAGGGCAAAGAAAATTTCGGCATTTGTGACTCCAGATGGACTTTATCAATACAAAGTGATGCCATTCAGGATGAAGGGTTTGCCAAGTACTTTTCAACATTTGATGAATATGGTTACCTCTGGTCTAGATAATAATGATGCTTACATCGATGATGTCATCATCTACAATGACACCTGGAAAGAACATCTAGCAACAATTTGGAAATTCTTTCACAGACTCACTGATGCAAGTTTGACAATTTATCTAAAAGTGAGTTCTGCCGCGCTTGTGTAATTTTTCTAGGACATATTGTGGGACATGGACAAGTTAAACCTATAGATGCTAAGGTCAAGGCTATCTCTGAATTCCCTGTGCCTGTCAGTAAAAAGCAACTGATGCGATTTTTGGGTGTGGCTGGATACTATCAGAAATTTTGTTCCAATTTTTCTAATACTGCTAAACCCTTGAAAAATTTATTGAGCAAGAAAAATAAGTTTCTTTGGACTGAAAAATGTCAGGAGGCTTTTGACAAGTTAAAGGCCATACTTAAAAGTGCACCAGTTCTCACAGCTCCAAAGTTTAGTCAATCTTTTCAACTATCTGTTGATGCAAGTGATGTTGGGGTTGGAGCAGTATTGATTCAAGAAGATAGCAATGGTGTTGATCATCCAGTGTGCTATTTTTCTAAGAAATTAAATAAGCACCAAAGGAATTACTTAACAATCAAGAAGGAACGGTTGGCTTTAATATTAACATTACAGCATTTTGAAGTTTACATTAGTTCAGCTCCTTCTCCGATTGTTGTGTTTAATGACCACAACCCCCTTACTTTCATCGACAAGATGAAAAACAATAATCAAAGATTGTTAAGGTGAGTTTGTTGATAATATTGTTGATAATATATAATATTGAAATCAGGAACATCAAAGGAAAAGACAATTTAATAGCAGATGCACTTTCCCGTGTACAGAAATATTATTTCATGTACACTTTGTATAATTCATAAGAGTTCTTATGTAAATTTTTAACATATGGTAAAAAGAAAGCTTTATTATATAAATCTTTCTTTTTCTTTATGGGGGGGAGCTGTTATGTATATGTAATTTAACTGCTTGTGTGTTAGTTTTAAATTCTTTTATTTTATTTTTATTTCATTATATGTTATTGTAATGATAACTTTATTCACTGGATTTGACATTTTTCCAGTAAATTCAGTTCACTTCGATAAACCTGATACCGGTAAATACACAGTTCTTAGAAACGTTGCATCATTTTATGACCTAGATTTTCTGGGTCAGGTTAGCTCTGTTGTAAACAACTTTTTTTATTTTTTTTATTATTGAATCTTATAGTAAGATTCATTCAGTACAATTGAATTCGTCCATTGTGGATGTGACAGCTGATATATAATCTTTTTGCGTTATTCAGACTTAGTGATCACGTGACCCTAATATGTGGTCCATTCTACATCGTAGTTAGAGTTAAGATTCAGTTTCATAAGTGATTTTTTAGTCAGTCATAAATTCACACCTTCAGAGCTCAGAGGTGTTTTTTTGTTGTCGCCAATTTGAATTGAGTTTTTATTTAAAATAATTTATTTTCCCTGGAGACATTATCTAGTGTTCATCAGAATTCTTGGACTAAGACATTTGTTGGAAATTATTTGGAATTCTAAAGCTGGAATTATATTCTTGGTGGATTCAACAAGGAACTGTTGACACATCAACACAAAAGGTTATAGAGGACGTCATCGCCTTCCATATTGGAACTACATCGGGATTCGAACCTTGATTACTTTAGAACTTTTTAGTGATAGGACTTATGTTTTTAAATTCTAGGAACAACTTTTGGATTAGATTCACAAACCATAAGTCCTTTGTCATATTTTTACCTTGTTTTCTAGGGAAATAATTTATTCTGTTAAAATTTACAAAGCTTGTTGGCTTCACTCTTTTCTTTGTTACTTTATATGAGCCTTGTCATGTAACACTGTCATGAAAGACAAATGTATACAAGCAATTGAGATTTGCCCTGGTGTACATCCACAACCTCAAAGATTTATAATATGTAGCTTCAGGATTGGAAACTATCATTATCCCCACCAAGTAATTATTTGTATATTATTATACACTTACTGAACAACAAAAAACAAACTGATACACACAGATCATGCTAGTATTAATATCTCATCTGCACTAAAAGCATTTACTGAGTGAGGGTGCGGTCACTACATATTTGGGTAGACTGCACCAGAATTCAATAAACCTAAACTGTATTACTGTTCTAGACTTCAACAACTCAGCTACTAAACACATCTGCACACAGACTATCATATCATTCAAATTACCTAATAACAAAATTGATGATAGCAAAATAATCCTAAAGAATATGTAGACGAGGCTGCTCACTGAATATAACAAATGTGGTACCCCAAATTGGTATTCCCCATGACCAACATGCTGTTTTCCAACTTTTTTTATTCTGATAAAAATGGCAGAGAAACATCAACTTGTTGGCTAAGCATTCCCAAATGTCACATCAAGTATCACAAAGAAACTTTGATTTAAAGGATTTAATCACAAGATTATTTTTTTTAAAAATCAAAGCTAATATACAAACCAATTTGTGAAAGGGATCAACGAAGTGAAGTCATTAAAAATTAATAAAAACATAAATAACATGATTTAAAGTATATTTTGGTGTTGTAAACAGAAACAATTTTCAACTTTATCATAATCATTACTTTCTAGAGTGTATGTGCAGGCCTGTCATAATAAAATAAGTAACCGATTAATGTTGAGAAATCTGCAGATCCAATACCTCTACCATTTCAATGGGTCCATAGTAAGTTACGCCAAGCCATATTTCTACTTTTACAAGTGCAAAAATGCACTGTTGACCATTACATGATAAAGTGCCCCCACTTTACCACAAAATGGTCAACAGTGCATTTTGACACATGAACTTTATGTTTGACAGCACTTTTCTTTCTGGATAGTACAAGGTCTACACTATCTAACATCACGCTTCTGCTGGGTCCAACTAAACAATGCCAAGGCATGCAAAGACAGTGCAAAGATAGCAAGGAAATACTTTAAACTGACAATACTGGAAAATACTGAATGTTGTATTTTAGAATTAGATATATTTGTGTATATGTGTTGATCCTTCTTTTCTTCAATGTCTGTTTCTAAACAACACTGTGCTGAAAATTTAGGTAAATATTCAAAAACGTCTTTTGTTCAAAAATTGGAATCTCCTTATCATTAGCTGTAAGAAAGTTTATCTCATTAATAATGTTGCGGGAAGTTACTCGGAAGTATATATTTTTCATGTACATATGGTAAGTATTAGGAAATGTGAAGTGTGCAAAGACATGCAAAAATGTTATAAAACTTGATTTAACTAAACATTTTTTTACACATTTTATCTCAAGAAATATAAGATGTATGTATATATGTAGTCTACATGTTGATAGTTGTTGATTATTAGAATACATTTCTTGGAGAATTTCATATTGTGACTTTCATTCTGTCATTCAGAAGTTTCTTTTTTTACCATTAATTATTGCCTCATTGCTCTCATATTTTTTATTGACCATAAAATGTTCTTTATGTAAATTCTACAATATTTAATCATGGTAAGTTTTGAGAGAAGGAATAAGATATGCAAATTCAGTAAAGAGACAAGCAATGACAAAGTTAAATTAGGCAATACACCTGTGCTGCTTATCAGTTTGATTCACAATATGCAGCCTATGATATGATACATTATCGATATGCATATCAACTTGATGATCTTGTCATCTTTAGGTCTGTCGGTGGTAGGCGGTGCCCTGTTATGTTTGTACTTAAAGTATGCAGATTACAGGCAGACATGGACTTAACATTTATTTAAATGCCATTCCTATCCATGACAAGATAATAGAAAATATTTCCAAACAGACTACCTGTTAGTTGTAAGTGATTTTAATTCAACATTTTAGGCCATTTGAGGCTACTCCATTGATTAGATTCAGGATTCATCTGGGCCATCATGCCCTTTGTTTTTTGCAACTCCATGAATGCTTTAAAAATATCCTATTTTATCCACAAAAATACCCCAAAAATGTGTGTTTCCTATTGCACTGTTTTTATAAATTAGTGTAGGCATGTCTGGTTTTTTTTTATTTTTTTTTACAACATGATTATATATATATGTGTCAGCAATGAGAAATAGGGATGGTCGGCCGATCGAAACACTTTTTTTTAGCCTCATCAAATTCATGTCTTCACTTAAACTCTGAAGAAAATATGGTCTTGTCTTCAAAACTGAAGAAATTATGAAATTTTCTTGTGCAAGGAAAATCTCAAATTGAACATGTCCTGTTGTTGTAGCGAGATTAATAGTAACAAAATCTATAATGTACTTACTGCAATCATGCAAAACAACTGCTGATGCCACAGCAACTCATGCAAAACGAAAACTCCCTTCTATGAAAAAGGAACAAACTTATACAAGGTGACATATTTGTGCAGTATGAAATCTGCCTTCACGACAAATCTGTGCTAATTTTATTTATCCTGTTAGCATGTTCATGCATGCAGTCACTAGGCACATATTATCAAGATAAATAAAGACATTCCAAACCAAACATGATTTAAGAACTAAATTATAGGTCATTTGATAACCACTTTTGCATGAAGTTTCTCTATTGCTCTATATCTACATGTATTTGTATCTGTTTGGATTAGACTGGATGCCAATACTTCCTGTTTGTTGCACAAGGAATAAACTACATTAAGCTCCAGTTGTTGGTTATTGTTTAACCTGGACAGGAACAAACAATAGCTATCAATCAGAACTGAATACAATATATTTCAGTGCATGACACTGAAAATGTAGCGTACAAATTTGACCCATGCAAGCTGACAAGATATGAAGCAACACAGCAACTTCACATTAAAGTGGTTATTAAATGATGATTTAGATTAAAGTACTTCCTTATACATGAGGAACACATTTGGAATATGGTTTATTTCATGCTGAACACGCTGACAGGATAAAACAATTAACATGGAATCGGCGAGTGAGGGAACCCGGCAGATTACAAACTTCATCACCTTGTGATGGAAGGTGAGTGGATGTCATCAATAGTTTTTCTTTACTACTGACAAAAATGAGTGCCAGTGCCTGCAACAGATGGCTCAGAATTGTTCTTAATTTAAAAAATTAAATGGCAAATAGCTAATAATTATATTCAAAACTGCTTAAGATTAAAGTATCTTGTTTAGCAGGTAAGTATCATTTTGTATCTATTCTTCACTGTCATGTCAATGTAAATCAATATGGCAAAAGTATTGATGCATGAATAAACCGATGAATCCTTTCACCCCTAGAACTAAGACAGCACAAAGTCACTTAAAAGACAGCACAGCTAGTGCAAAGAAGATACTGATAATTCTTGGGACCTTGGTAATATTTATTCTGAATAAATGTTAATGATCATGCACCAATGTGCAAAAAAGTTCAATTTCATTATTGGTATTGTCTTTCATTGTGTTAAGCATTATTTGTTGAAGTTTAAAAGTAACTGATTCTGCAAATATCAGCAAAATCTATATAGTAAACATGAAAAATATTACTGTTATTTAAAATCATGTTAATATGTTTGCATGTCTTTGCCACGTCTTTTGACATCTTTGCATGTTTTTACAACAGTTTTAAGTATCTGTTTTACGAAGCTGGACTAGACATGTATTATGTCACCTATTCGATTACACTGATGCTTGATCCACCATTTGTCCTGTCAGTCTAATTCATTCTGAGCAACTTTTGTTTTTTATTTTGTCCAAATGCACAAGCAGCTGATATGTCCCACTGGCATTTTGTTGCTCAATGTTATATCATTTTATTGAAAACATCTTATTAAAGTAGCACCATACATCCCTAATAAAAATATACGAGGTCTGAATGTGAAATATCACAGATGAATCAATCCGACCAATAGAAGGCCTCATATCAAGGTCATTTCAAAAACTTTCATAGCATGGTACCAGACAAATGACCACTTGGGACTACTGGCCTCCAAAAAATAGAATGACTGACCTCCTGCCAAAAGTTAATTGACCTCCTGAGACTAATGATGCCCTAAGGATGAGTGATTTCCTACACCCGGGACTACTGAGCCCCCCAAAAGAAAGAACTCCTACAGTTTGGTTACAAAGTCTCATTTATTTTAACAATCGTATAAACATTATATTACATATCAGACCAAAAGGTAGATTTCCGCTTTTTTCCTTCTGAATGTCAGAAGAAAAAAAACAACAGAAATCTACTTGTTGGTCTAATTACATATCAGAACGATGTTAAGTTAAATTAATTATATTAACTGAATCTATCTATAGTAAAATTAAAAGTACTTAAATATTTGAAAGCATCAATGTCTCTTCTAAACTAGTATATCCAAAATATTTTTAATTAACGTCAAAACGTCCGGATAACAGTTTAATACATCTATTCATTAACTCCTTCGCAGTTATGTCTCCGTTCGCAAATTCTGCCATGCCTGGCAAAGACAATACTTTTTAATTTTGAAGGTCAATCGTCTAGGTGATTGACCTCTTAATCTCCTTAGGATGACTGATCCCCAAATTTTATAGTCCGAGTTTCCTCTGACCCTTGCCACCCCATTTTTGATACACCCCAACATAAATGTCCAAATATCAAAAATGGGGTGGCAAGGGTCAGAGGAAACTCGGACTATAAACTTTAGGTCAGTAGACTTTTTAAATTGGAGGTCAGTCGTCAGGTACTCATCGCGTGCGAAACTGGTTTTTGGCTGAAATGTCTCTAACTTTAACGCCTACAGGACATATTTAACTGATTATGCTTTTTAATCACTTTCTCCTACAATTCAGAAAAACCGCATCTTTTGGGGTAAAGAAGTGAGGGAGAAGAACAAAGTTTACCACGAGATTGAAATCAGACACTAAAAGTTATGTCCCCTTCGACACTCACCCTTCCTCTCTCTCTCTCTCTCTCTCTCTCTCTCTCTCTCCACCCAATATATGTTTTCCGCCTTTTTTTTAGTAATGCCAAATGAATCTGTTTAAAAAAAGGAGCGAAAGACAACTTGTTGGTCAAATGTACCTGTGCAGCATACGCTGTTAATCGTGCCTTATTATCTGTTTTAAAAGAATTATTATATTTTGAGAACTTACCACGTTAGGCTACATTACAGTACGGCTTTCTGAAACACTCGCTTCTTCGTACAACAATGCACAATGAGTTGCTAGCATATCTCACATAAATGCGGAAAACGAAACTAGCTTAAGGACAGTTCTATATATGGGTCCTCTTTCCTTAAAAATCCACGTGTCATTACTATAAATAGAAAGAAGCCGCTGACTTGTCATATCGGTAGAAGTTTTCAAAAGATACGTTTTCCTGTTTCCTGTGACAAGACATGCAACAGCTTCAATATCTCATTTCTTTCAAAAAAAAAAACCCAGTGATTTATTTATTTATTTATTTATTGCTGGGGAAAAAAATGTGCAACGACGTACAAAGGCCTTTTGAGACCATGATTCACACCAAACTACGGACGGGTTCGGATTCCAGGCTGAATCGGACCATGTGAAATATTTTATTTAAAAAAATAATAATAATAGAATACGCTTTCCTTTTTTTTTTTTTTTTTTTTTAACTTGAAGGAAATTCCAATGGTTATCCTATTTTCTGATCAAGGCGCTAAAACATTCCCCAACTGGGTTACTACAAACACCGAAACATACTCAAAACTGAAATATACCGAATACACATATTTTGTATCATAATACTCATGAAGATAGATTTATTCTGACTTGTATGTGCTTGAATAATGATTAAAAAAGCAAAATAAAATTTCATTTTAGTGATTTTTATAGGAACTATTTACATTTTTCTCTTTATCGCTCCATTTGTGTTATGAAGCACCCAGTCGTACTTGATTGGTCACTGTTACCTCATTTTGTTTGTTTATTACGTCTTTATTTACTTTAACACACGTAAGTATATGATACTTCCACCGAAAATATGTAAATACACACTCTGGATTCTCACAATCATAATTTCACTCTTACATTTTAAGTTCTGACTGATTGACGATTTATCGTATGTAAGGATGCAAATTTCTGTCGATCTATAAAGAGCACATTAATTTGGGCAGGTGAACGATTAATTAGATTTATGGGGACAGGAGCGTGTTAAATCGCTATACTGTAAGGATGTTTAATGTCTTTGTCGTGAGGGAAGTGATTCTTAATTAAGCCATCGTTTATTTAACCGTCAGACACACTGGAAGGGAAAGGTTAACGTCGATCTTTGTATCGAACGTGTCGGAATTGAGATTTTCCAGAAATCAGTTATTTGGAAATCTAGAGGTAAGGGGAACCGCAATTTTGGCGCCTAGTTATAAAAGGCGGGAGATATATTTAATCCGGATTGGTTACGCTAAATAAGGGGCGTGGTTCCAACACGGAATTTCTTGGTTTAATATGTCCCATCGCAAGATTAAGTCAGTCTACTTTTTTCTGCAAGAGAAAACAAATGTAGTGAATTTAGAAGAAATTTTCTCGTAAAACAATTATCCAAGGGACCGGATGTCTGGAAAGTCGACGGACACAATTCTGACGGTAGAAGCGAGCAAAGCTTGAAAGCAAAAGGGGAAATAGCTCCACGCACTGACTGAAGTATAGAAGTATCTACGTATCCACCTACCCACACAAAGTTCGAGCGATGAAAGAGGCGAGACAATAGGGAGTTTGGAGAAGAAAAAGTAAAAGCGAAAAGGACCGAGAAGAACAGCAACAGTGAAGTTGGAATGAACCGGAATTAACCAGGTTATGAAGTTATACAAGGCAATGACTTCGATTGTTCACTCGATTCTATGATGAACCAGTTCTATCATTTAAAACAGATTGGCTATTTATATAAGTACATTTGTGTTTTGAAATTCGGTAAATGATTTATTTCAAAAAGTTGTGTATCTTCCTAATGTAATGTATTATCACAGTCGTTTTATGTAATTGATTAAATTGTCGTCGTTTATGTACGGGGGCTCGTGTCATTCTGTTTATATATCTGCTCAGATCTCTATCTATTGCACCTATAAGTTTCACACTTTATATTAATATTTACTCGATCCGGGCAATAACACCGACGGCGATCACCCTCTAGATAACAATAACCCAATAAAGCGGGCACCTTGTAAGAAGGTACAATCACACACCCCGCCACAAAGTGGGCCGCCACATCGTAAAAGTCAAATCGAGAAAAGAAAAAAAACAAATGTCCGAATGACGTCATTACATGAATTGTGCCCACACTTTGCAAAAAGTAAAAAATCTCTTAAATCAAAGTTTGTTTTTACTATTATTATTATTATTATTATTCAAGCCACTGTAAATCACAATATCGGGGTGTACACACACACACACACACACACACACACACACACACACATATATATATATATATATATATATATATATATATATATATATATATATATATATATATATATATACCCAAAACTTGAAAATAATTGTGTATTTTGATATGTATTTCGGCTTTTGGGCGTACTTTGGTGTTTCTAGTAATCAGACCCATCCTGGTGTCTAGCCTGAGGGCAAATTCATCACTGCCGTGCGTTTGATATGAATGTATTATATTCTGCACCCGGTAGTATTCTGTTGAACTGTTTTATATATTTATCAACATTTATCATATAATAAACTGATATTTTTGCCTTCCATAATTCTGAAAGTATTGATAGTTTTGTCTAAGCCAGAAACTGATAACTAAAAACTGCGCACATTTGAAAGGATTTAGGTCCACGCTAAAAAGAAAAAGAAATTTTAGGAAATTTCTCATGTGAAGAAATCCTTATATTCCTAAAATCAAAACTCTTTCAGTAAGAACCACTTCTTTAAATCATGAAGAAAATTGTTTTAACTCAAATAAAATTATTATCCTTGTAAAAACAAAACTTTCTGACACATAACGTGCACGTATAATAACAGTGAAACTATTTGGTCATGTATATTTTAACACTGCATATAAATATTGAGTTGAAACTGTTATGCAAATTGGATTTCTCTGCATTAATAATTGAGTGAAATGGGTGGGTCTGTATTCTTAGTACAGAAATGCTATTTTAATAACTAGTTATAACAGCAACAGCAAAATTACTATGTGTGTATGATTACGTATGTGTTATGTGAGTATGTTGGAATAAAGACAAGATATTTTTTCTTGATTTTATACAGGGAAACCTATTAAATAAATAAAAGCCCATCGAAGGGACTGGCGCTCTACTGGGCGAAAAGAATTTCCATGAATTAAAGATAAGACCATTTATTCCTTTCAACTTTCTACTATTAAAACCATTTCTTATATTTTTGTCTGCAATAAAACGATTTTAAAATTAGCTATAGTGGTACATATACTGGATGTCAGCTTTGCGCCGTTTTATTTAGAACAAAGTATACATCATAATAAGTTATTGGTGGAAACCCCTTATCACAATGATGATACATTCAGATGGAGTGGTGACAACGAGACTTTAAAGACCGTCGTCGTGGCAGCCATATTGGACGTATGACTGGCACCTTTTTTCATTGGACCATGTATTACCATACGAAGACTACTGGTAAAACTCCCATGATAATATAACCATTCAAACTTTCGTCGTGGCAGCCATATTGGATGTATGACTGGCACCTTTTTTCATATAGGACCATGTATTATCATACGAAGTCTACTGGTAAAACTCCCATGATAATATAACCATTCATTTTGAGACGAGTAGAGATATTTTCAAGATGCAAGTATTTATTCAGAAGGAGTTGGGGTGAAACAAAGAAACCTGCGAGCAGCAGAGCTGAGAATCTTACGCATTTTGCGGGCAATGTTATAACACTGGTTGTCGACCGAGGCTTGAACAATTCTAACTTCTCCGCTATTGGATAGGCTACGTAAAATCGTCGAAAGATAGGCCTATGTTTCGTTCGCGATACACCGCACGGGATGACCTAGCAGCGGTATGAGGCGCCGTAGCGGACAAAAGCTGGTCCAAAGAGAAAGTTGCAGTTGGAATTTCAATGTCGTATGTCTAGAAATCCAATATCACGTGTTGGATCAAATTTCATGTCATTAAAGTTCCATTTTTTAGATCGAGATTTTATATTTTATATGTTGAATTATACAGTGGTGGTTTAAAGTTCTATTTCCTAACTTTCCTAACCAAAATAACTTTTGAAAATTCGCAGGCGGCAAGAGCAAAAATAATGCATAGGAGAAGGCTTTGGTAGACTAGTTCCCCATGCGTGTGCCTTGCAACGGGCCCACACACTTTATGTTACGGGGAGGTGGGAATATCACAGAGTGCATCACAATTTTAACGTAGTAATAGACCAGTGTTACATTCCTTGATATTGGAAAGTATGGTTAACTGTGCTCATATTTAAAGGTAGGGGAGAATCTAAAACTAATCCTGACAATTATGTATTTATTTTCCTATTGCTTGTATTATACAAATTACTTGAAAAGTGCTTCTTCGACAGATTGACTAGTTGGTGTAATAGCACTATCTATAACTTCCCTTAAAACCTAACAGCAGGGGTTTTAGAAGGGACTAAGTAGCATATCAGCATCCTTCAATCTACACGAATCTATTTTTCTACTTGAGAACTAGGATTAAAAGTGTTTGCTGCTTTCTTAGATATTCAAAAGGCATTTGACACTGTGAATCAAGCCGGACTTTTCCTAAAGCTCAGAAAACTGGGCATCTGTATCCAAAGAAAGATCTTACATGTGATAAAGGAATTGTACGCAAATATATAAAGCACTGTCATGATGAACGAATCCAAAACCGATCCTTTGCCAGGGAGGTGTTTTTATCAACATTCTTATACCGTGTTCACATTAATAACCTTCTACAAGCATTACAAGAGTCAAAATTAGGACTACTTGTTGGGTAATCTGGAAATCCAGCACTAGCTGATGATATAACTCTGCTTGAAAACACATAAATCCATTTGCAAAATGATACTTATATGTAACATATACTCCCTGATATGGAACTTCACCTTCAACGTTAATAAAAGCTGAGTATTAGTTTTTAGCCAGAATAGAGGCAAACAATGGGAGAATTTTAACTGGAATATAGGCAGTCATACTATACTCATTTTAAATGAAGCCGAACATGTTGGAATCCCTGTTGGCTCCAATATGGATGCTTGACAAAAGTAGATAATAATTATACTAAAGCCAAAAAATCATTTTATTCTTCTTTAGAGATTGACACAAATTAAGTTAGAGCAATCCTTTTACCTAAGTCGGTTTGTATAAAACAATTGTGATATCATCATCCTTTTATGGCTATGACATTTGGTCGAATATTAGACACAAAGACTAAAGAAGCTCGGTGTATTTCTGCATAGTTGCTCAAACCACACAATCTGGAATGAGCAAATGCTTACTGGAAATAAAGAGAACTGTATTGGAAACTGATGAAAGGAAACTAAACATTTTTGTCAAAAAATATCTTCCAGAAAATGTAACATCTGAAAGAATACTTTTACTCAGTTTATACCTATATCTTTCTACAAAAGATATTACAGAAGCGAACTGTTTTATTCCAGATATATGTAGTAATTTGCTCAAATATAATATTTATGAATTTTGAACGTTTTGTCACAGATATAATATTTTCAGAAAATTACAATGGAAACAAATTATGAAACTAAGTATGAAAACAAGCGCTTTACAAACTTGTGCCATACTGACATGTCCTATAAGTTTCCAAAATTTTCATGCTTCTATAAAACCCTCAATTTGATGGCAAACTTAAAAAAAAAAAACCAAGTTAATTGCAGTTAATGGCACATCTTGCAAACGTTCTGATTACTGTTCCAATTAATACCATACAAGTTTGTAAACACTGCAGTTATTCTTACACAGATCTAATAATCCATGCATTTATTTGCTGTCAAAGCACCGTGCGGCAAAGATAAATAATTTGGACACATATTGTAAACACTTTGGTTCCTTCATAATATATCAGATGAGGAATTTATTCAGCATTGTCCTTGTAGGGAATTTCCCAACCATATCGGCTTAGATGAACCAGATAATACTAAGAACTTTTATGTCTGTTTCAGTGTTCTCTGCATCTGTTATGTATGGATTCTTTTCTAAGTAATAAGATCGATTTGTAAATTAAGATTTGGAAGACATATGATAGGAGAAAAATATGATAGTCGTATCTTTTTGCACTCTATTTATGACATAGCATATAAAATACTTCTTATTGTACAAAATTAATGGTGATGTGTACAATAGTTATGTACTACAGGTTTCACAAGTGTACGCCTTACTTTACAATATTTATATTTATGTCATATTAGAATCCTCAAAGAGAAGCTGCGATTCTAATAGGCTTCTCTCATGTTCATCTAAGCTACCTATATATAACTAATGCATTTTTCCTCTGTTACTTTTTCCTATGTGTGTATCCTTTTTCTTATGTGTGTATCCTTTTTCCTATGCTTGTATTTTTATATCTGAAAAGAGTAAATAAAGATTGATAATGATGATGATCTTCCCGATGAGACGTTTCGCGTATTACACGAAATCAGTGCTGCGATGCAGCGTGTCGTTACAAATACAACCCCGAGCGTCACCCAAATGATTACAATCTCGTCAAAGAAACAGTAATTCCAACTCATTTTCCCGACACCAATTACCACGTGGGAATCACAGGGGCTCGTATCGTTGCTTACAATTTACCTGTCATACATGTACTATACAATAACTAGTAGTTATTGTATAGTACATGTATGACAGGTAAATTGGAAGCAACGATACGAGCCCCTGTGGATCCAACAAATGAATTTGTTGGTTGCTGGAAAAGACTAAAAGTTTCATAAACATATACATGCCCACACTATCTTCTCGATCTAATCTCCACATAGTCTGGTTACCTGCTTAGTATGCTCCCTGCCTTGAACTCCGCTATACCACAGGAGTCTGCAGTTTTATCAATAAAGCACGACGAAATTTCTGACAACATGAAATCACCTTATCGGTATTATAAATTAACTTAATTTATAATACCGGTAAGGTGATTTCATGTTGTCAGAAATTTCGTCGTGCTTTATTGATAAAACTGCAGACTCCTGTGATTGATCTGAATGTACTCTTGAACTTCCCGACTTTCTGAGTACAATTATCATATTTTATAAATGGTGTTTGAAAATTGAAGTAAATCTACGCTACAGTTTTACAATAATTGTGATTTTATTAGTATATACTGCTCGTACGTAATTTGCCTGCTTATTCAGTGTTGGGTTAACTATATAATAATTTTAAAACGTATATATGTATGAATCGGAAAGTGGTGCAGTGTTATAACGTTGGATTATGATACTGACGGCCGTGGTTCGATTCCTGTGGCTGACAAGTGTCGACAG
>JAECUM010016687.1:0-62543 GCA_016617855.1 Megalonaias nervosa
TTTAATGCCATTTCTCAACACAAACTACAGCCTGGTGATAGTTGTTGTTTTGGGGTTTAATGCCATTTCTCAACACAAACTACAGCCTGGTGATAGTTGTTGTTTTGGGTTTAATGCCATTACTCATTGCAAGATGCAGCCTGGTGATAGTTGTTGTTTTGGGGTTTAATGCCATTACTCAACACAAACTACAGCCTGGTGATAGTTGTTGTTTTGGGGTTTAATGCCATTACTCATTGCAAGATGCAGCCTGGTGATAGTTGTTGTTTTGGGGTTTAATGCCATTTCTCAACACAAACTACAGCCTGGTGATGGTTGTTGTTTTGGGGTTTAATGCCATTTCTCATTGCAAGATACAGCCTGGTGATAGTTGTTGTTTTGGGGTTTAATGCCATTACTCAACACAAACTACAGCCTGGTGATAGTTGCTGTTTTGGGGTTTAATGCCATTTCTCATTGCAAGATACAGCCTGGTGATAGTTGTTGTTTTGGGATTTAATGCCATTACTCAACACAAACTACAGCCTGGTGATAGTTGTTGTTTTGAGGTTTAATGCCATGTCTCATTGGAAGATACAGCCTGGTGATAGTTGTTGTTTTGGGGTTTAATGCCATTACTCAACACAAACAACAGCCTGGTGATAGTTGTTGTTTTGGGGTTTAATGCCATTTCTCATTGCAAGATACAGCCTGGTGATAGTTGTTGTTTTGGGGTTTAATGCCATTACTCAACACAAACTACAGCCTGGTGATAGTTGCTGTTTTGGGGTTTAATGCCATTTCTCATTGCAAGATACAGCCTGATGATAGTTGTTGTTTTGGGGTTTAATGCCATTTCTCATTGCAAGATACAGCCTGGTGATAGTTGTTGTTTTGGGGTTTAATGCCATTTCTCATTGCAAGATATAGCCTGGTGATAGTTGTTGTTTTGGGGTTTAATGCCATTACTCAACACAAACTACAGCCTGGTGATAGTTGTTGTTTTGGGGTTTAATGTTATTTCTCATTGCAAGATACAGCTTGGTGATAGTTGTTTTTGGGGTATAATGCCATTTCTCATTGCAAGATACAGCCTGGTGATAGTTGTTGTTTTGGGGTTTAATGTCATTTCTCATTGCAAGATACAGCCTGGTGATAGTTGTTGTTTTGGGGTTTAATGTTATTTCTCATTGCAAGATACAGCTTGGTGATAGTTGTTGTTTTTGGGGTTTAATGCCATTTCTCATTGCAAGATACAGCCTGGTGATAGTTGTTGTTTTGGGGTTTAATGCCATTTCTCATTGCAAGATACAGCCTGGTGATAGTTGTTGTTTTGGGGTATAATGCCATTTCTCATTGCAAGATACAGCCTGGTGATAGAGATCTGATTCTCATGCTCATACTATAATATCCTTCTTTGAGGAAAATAATATGGTCCTTGTACAATTGAAAAGAAAGTAAATGACACGTTACATCTTTAAAACTCTAGGAGGGGGAAAGAGAAACAACTTTTTTGTTATTGTTCTTGTTGTTGTGGGCTTAACACCATTTTTAGTACATGATAGACTATACAAAGCCAGCATGTACAACTAATGGAGGAAGAAACTGGAAAAACCACAGCAAGACCCACTGACCCACTGGCAAACTTTCTCACAAAGCCACACAGGCCAAGCTTGAGACTCAAACCCAAGCAGACAAGAGGTAAGATGGCAGTTGTTGTTAAATGTAACCATTTTAGACAGTTCAGTCCCCCAGGCCCAAAACAACTTTGTCATATAAACATGTTCAATGAATATTTTGGTAGGGATAGCCCAGTCAATCATTTAATCAGTTTAGCTGTATCTGTCCTACACACTGTGAATGTAAATGATGGCATGCAAACTGACTTGGCTTGGTTTAAATAACCTTCAGCATTCATAAATATTAAGCAATCTGGGCCAGAAACTTTCAGATCTACAAGCACAAGAAAAGAGTGACATTGAAGAACCATTATGTGAGTATGAGGACTTATTTTCTGATGTTCCAATACAACAAATTAAATCTAACAAGGTGATGATATTCTACATTCTACAGCTGTAAAACAGCGTCCTTGCAGGATGAATCCTCTCATGCAGTCCTCAAATGTTTGAAGAAATTCAATATTTACTGGAGAATGATTTTATTGAACCAAGCAAAAGAACTGGAGTTCACTGTGTATTTTTTACTCCAAACCAGATAATTCATTCCCAATGCATTATGAAAGTAGAAAAGTCAACAGTATAAACAAATCTGATTAATTTCCAATCCGAGAGTACATGATTACTTTGTTACAACTCTATTGTCATAAACTATGTACCTGAATGAAACAAAAGCAACAAATTCTTTAACACTTAACAAATAATTTAATTATCAAAGTTATAAATGAAAATGTTAGAGGAGCTTACAGTATTATGAAGTAAATCCAAAATAATCATGAAGAGTTACATTAAAGTTGAAAAGAATGAAATGTTCCATATAAATTTTAGAAATGGAAATGTACTGGTCTGCCTAGAATTGTGATGTTGTCAAAATGGCATTGTTCAGAACTCCTTTTAATAATTCACAATAATTCCATAATAATATTATAGTCCAAAAAATGATCACTTTCTATGTCCACTGAACAGTCCAAACAAATATTTTTCCTCTCAAATAATACCTAATTACAATATAAAACAAGTCGGTAGATTTTATGTTAAAACTGAAACACAATAAATAAGAAATACCAACAAAACAGGAATGAAATCTGATTCCTCAGTTCTCACCTTATAAACACCATCTATTATGACTATATTTCACAACTTACCCCCATGTGACAGATCATACTGCTAATTTACCTATTCATGCAACCTAAATCATCCAATAAAAAATAATTTAATTCTTCTAAGATACCACCTGAAACATCTGTCCAATTGGGAAAAGGCCAAATCTCATAAACATGTTTATTAATAATTCTTTTATTAGTAATTGTCAAGACATACATACACATCTATTGATAGATCCTACACAATTTTGCATTCTTTAATATCTTAAAATAGAGTCTAGTCACACATGCAAAATCTAACTAAAGATAATTACTACTGTTTACAGCCAGGAATAAAAATAACATAGATAAAATCAGGTACCAGGAGTTACAAAATATATAGATATATACAACAGCAATGACAAAATTTGAAAAGGAAATTATGCCAACAAGTTTGAAATTGTAAAAGGCTGGACAAAAGGAGCAAAAGATATTTGGCATTTGAAACTCCAGATGGAATTTATCAATATAAAGTGATGCCGTTTGGTAATAAAAACCCTCAATCAGTATTCCAGTAATTAATGAACATAACAGAATCTGGTCTAGATAGTTGTGATGCACAAACTGATCATGTCATCATCAACAAAGATTGCTGAAAAGATTACTTGGAAACCATTTGGAAATTCTTTGATTGGCTCAGCAATGTAAATTTGACAGTTAATTTAGGTAAAAGTGAGTTTTTCCTGCATGTTACATTTTTAGGGCATACTGTGGGACAAGCTCAAGTAAAACCAGTGGAAGTTATGGTCAAGGCTGTCTCTGAATACCCAGTACCAGCTAGTAAAATGCAACAGATGTGATTTTTGCGTATGGCTGGATATTATCAGGAATTTTCTTCAAATTTCTCCATAATGTCTGAGCCTCTGACAATTTTGTTGGGTAAGAAATCTAAGTTTCATTCGTCCGACAAGAAAACTTTTGACAAATTAAAGGCCATACCTTAAGGGAGCACCAGTTCTTTCAGCTGCAGATTTCAGTCAAGTATTTAAAATGTTTATTGATGCAAGTGATGTAAGGGGTTGGTGGAGTATTTATTCAAGAATATATGAATGGTGTTGATCATTCAGTGCGCTAATTTTTTATAACAAAAAGATAAACAAGCACCGGATAAATTGTTCCACACTCAAGACGGAATGTTTGCCTCTGATATTGGTTTTGCAACATTTTGAAATGTGTGTTATTTCAGCACTTTATCTGATTATTTTATCCATTGATCACAATCCCATGACTTTCACTAAACAAAATGAAAAAAACATCAGTGATTAATTGAGGAGGAGTTTATTGTTTGTTGCAGGAATGCAACACTGACATTAGGTACATGTAAGGCATAGATAACATGATTGCATATGCACTTTCAAGTAAACTAAAGTACCATATTGCTTCATGTACATTTTGTGTCATTTAAATGACATCGTTCTGTGTAATTTTAGTACATAATATATTTCACTAACATATAAAAGAAAGATTTATTTTATAAATCTTTAGTTTTCTTGGTGAGGGTTGGTGTTATGTACATCAACGCTGTGTGCTTAGAGTTTGTCCATGATTGTAGATTACATCTCCTCATGTGATTATTCAAATTTCATTGTCTGTACATTAATTGTTCCACTATTATTAAGCTTTTACATGCACTCCCACAAAACATTTTATCGCATACTTCAGAATTTAAATGTTTTCCCACCAGAATGTGTCCTCAAACTTCACACTTAATTGATTTTTCTCTAGTATGTATCCTCATTTGCATCCACTAAACATTTTATCAAATACTTCACACTTAAATTTTTTTTTCCTCTACATATGCTCATGTGGTTATTGAAATTTCCATTGTGAATAAACCTTTCATCACATACTTCACACTTAAATGGCTTTTCTCCAGCATGTATTCCCAAATGAATCATTAGATCTCCAATTCTAAACATTTTAGTACATACTTAACACTTAAATGTTTTCTCTCCAGTATGTATCCTCATGTGAGTCATTAGATGTTCACTCCAACGAAACATTTTATTACATACTTAACATTTAAATGGGTTTTCTCCAGTATGTGTCCTCATGTGTTTCATTAGATTTCCATTCACAGCAAACATTTTATTACATACTTCACATTTAAATGGTTTTTCTCCAGTATGTATTCTCATGTGAATTGTTAGATGTCCTCTTACAGTAAACTTTTTATTACAAGCTTCACATTGAAATGGTTTTTCTCCAGTATGGATCCTCATGTGAATTGTTAGATTTCCACTCGTGTGAAACATTTTATTACATACCTGACATTTAAATTGTTTTTCTCCAGTATGTATCCTCATGTGAATCATTAGAGTTTCGCTTGTATGAAACATTTTATTACATACTTCACATTTAAATTGTTTTTCTCCAGTATGTATCCTCACATGCTTTTTCAGATTTCCACTTGCACTAAACATTTTATTACATACTTCACACATAAACAGTTTTTCTCCAGTGTGTGTCTTCATGTGAATATCCAGAAGTAAACGTTTACTAAATCTTTTATCACATACTTCACACTTAAATGGCTTTTCTCCAGTATGTGTCCTCATGTGCATTGATAGATCTCCACTTCGAGTCAACTTTTTATTACACACTTCACACTTATATGGTTTTTCTCCAGTATGTGTCCTCATGTGAATCATTAGATCTCCACTTTGAGTGAACATTTTATTACATACTTCACACTTAAATGGTTTTTCTCCAGTATGTATTCTCACATGCTTTTTCATATTTCCACTTTGAGTGAACATTTTATTACATACTTCACACTTAAATGGTTTTTCTCCAGTATGTATCCTCAAGTGCATAGTCAGAGTTCCACTTTGACTAAATCTTTTATCACATATTTCACATTTAAATGGCTTTTCTCCAGTATGTATCCTCAAATGCATATTCAGACCTCCATTTGTACTAAAGATTTCATCGCATACTTCACACTTAAATGGTTTTTCTCCAGTATTTGCGCTCATGCACAATATTCTATCTCCTCTTTGACTCCACATCCTGTTACAATCTTCACACTTATTTGGGTTTTCTCCAGGGTGTATCTTCATATACACAATCAGAGTTCTACTGTAAATAAACCTTTCATTATATACTTCACATTGATATGGTTTTTATTTGGCATGTCTCCTCATGTGCATCATTAAATCTCCACTTCGACTCAACATTACGAACTTCACACTGACGTCATTTTTATTCAGTATTTATCCTTGTGTGTTTATCCATATTTGCACTGAGATTGCACTTTTCATCACATATTTCACACAAATCTTTATTTCTCCGGTATGTATACTCCAACGCTGTATTATCGCGGGCTCTATATTATCGCGGCAAATGGGATTTTCCGATTAATTTTTTACACGGGCCGTCTAGCGGTTGTTTACAGATGTAAATCTGTAGCCATTAAGGACGCAAATTTCTTACAGCACAATCTCCTATAAAATGTCAACATTTTTTTTATAAGTTTACAAAGAAAAAGAATGAACATCACTTTTTGTAAAGTACATGGATTTACGTCGATCATCATATATAAAACTCCAGTCGAACTTGCTTTACCTGCATTGGCTTTTATTACGAAATATATTCAGTGTATCGTCTGATGTTTGATGATTATAAGTCATATACTGATGGTGACATACGTCCTCACAAGGTTAAGGTTGCAATTACATTTCATGGTAGCCATTATGGACCAAAATTAACAATATGTTGCTTATGATCATACTTTTCGTACGCAAATAAGAATATAATAACAGTCAAACTTTCTTGAAATCAGTAATATTTCAGTAATAATATTAATAATAATTGTTATATTTTACTTTTCTTTGCCCACATTGCATTTAAAGTTCATGTAAAATTAAATAATAATTGCTTTTAATTTGTAATGATATTATTCATGGATTTACACCTGAATTACATTTGTGTGTTCGATTTTATCATTGGATCTTTTCGCTTATTGTGGAAATATTATGCCAGTACAAGCGTGGACATTTCTTCTCATAGGTAAGTTGTATTTTATGTATATTATACTACCTACGTCCTACCATACGTAAGTTTGGTAAATATCGTGATAATATAGAGTTGTTCCCCCATGGATCGTTAATCTGGGTCAGTCACCATATGCTGTTGTATTTACATTTACGAGCTTCGATTGACAAAGATTTTTTATAGGAATAGAAGGAGGCAAAGTCATTGAAACTTTATAAATTATAAATAAGTAACAATATAAAAAAAAGGTTTTAATATGTACCGATAAGAACATAAAGTACGGCGATAATACAGCGTTCCGGGCTTCCTTCAATGTTTATTATTATTATTATTATTATTATTTATAGATGTCTAGTGTCACGAAACATTTTCTTACATACTTCGGGCGGCACGATTCACTAAAAACCACCCAAATCTACCACAAACAAGATGTGAATCAAACGAAACACAAAAACACAAAATATCGGGAAGAGTAATATTCTGTAGTACCAGACAAACAAATTATGCCGCATTTAGTATGTACAGAGTTGAAACGAAACAAGGGAGACAAATCTTACGGGATTCATCGCCAATTCAGTCAAAACGGACCTAGTCGTACTTTCCAAATGAAAACGGCCTCATTGTGAAGTAAATAATGGACCATGCACGCTAATGGAATAGGGGACAGTTTTTATGCACAAATTTAATGCCGCATTCACCGGCCTAGAATAAAAAATATCATAAAAGTAAAATACACAAGTGAGGTCAAAAAGGTCCATATTTTTGGATAGCTATATTAAAACAAAGCATAACAATATTACCTTCTTGACAATAGAAGTCAATGGCAGTTTATAGCAGAAGAAGCTTATGCACCCCAACCCCAAAGTTATATCTGTATTTTTCTCGTCCGAACGTAATTTTTGACAACATGTGATGCTCATAGTGAAAACAAAAGCTCTTTTCCTAGATGATAATTATGCAAAACAGTGTGTACTAAACAGGTTGATGCAATTGAAAATAGTTGTCATCCAAGCCGTTTTTGAGATATTCTACTTACCCAGAACCTACATGTTTGCTGCTATGAGAAGCTAGCTCTTCTTCCTACCCGACTATTGGAATTTCACTATCTACTTACTGCAGAGTAACTATATAAGGTGTACATGCCTGACACCATTTTCAAGAACAACACAAGCCCCGAAATACATAGTTCCAGGCCCGGCCCAGGATGTGCGGGGCACAAAGCAGCATGCGGGGCCAAAGGCAGCAAGCGATGAGCGCTGGGCCCTAAAGTAGTGATTGGGGGCACTTTAGCGTCAGTGGAAAACCCAGTCAAAAAGGTCGTGGGCACGATTAGCGTCAAGGGGAAGTTAACATGGGGAAATATGGGGTTGTTTAGCATCAATGGGAAATCCAGTCAAAAACCCTTTGGGGCTGTTTAGCGTCAAAATGTATGGCGTAAATGGGAAATCCAGTCAAAGAAACCCCTGAGGCTGTATAGCGTCAAACATTTACCCTGGGCCACTATAGCGTCAAGGGAAAGTTGAAGATAGGTTGAGTTTTGGTATATGGACAATGGGGGTGGGGGTGGGGCTGGATAGGCATAGACATAGACATACTACACATACATAGATTTATGATCATAAATCTATCACACATAAAATACAAAAACGACTAAACAAATTTAGGTAAGAGAGTAAATCTTTTTGAGGCAATGAAGTGACCATGAAAAGGGCCTTTGGGTTCTTCTTCTATTTTCTCCACTTCTTCCACCATACCCTCACCTTCTCTATTACTCCTTTCTTTTTTCATTGCCTGGCATCCAGTCATGATGTCCCATGGATCTAAACTTTTCCTGGAACTTGATCCAGTTTTGATTCAGTTTGTCAAAGCCCTCTTGTTTCTTATCTTTGTCCTTTCTCTCCTTAGCCCAGGTATCTTTTATCTTCTTCACCTCCTTTTCCAGCACCTTTCTAATCATTTCTTCTGCTTTCTTTCTTTTGGTCTAATCCCCACTTCACAAAAGATCACTCTGTGAAATTCAATAATTCTTGTAAAAAGTACCTCACTTTGATCACACCATCAAGGGCCTGCTTCATTGTTCCCATTCTAACATACTTAGGCTTAATGAAGCCTCTTAACGTTTCCACTTCCTCTTTTATCATGCCTTTAACTAGATCCCTGGCTACTTTCAGACTGGTCACTTAACTTGTCACAAAGTCTAGGCTACCTGGATACCTCCATTCATCTTCAAGCCTTTCCACCACATAGGACGCATCCATCATCCAGTACCAACTGTCTTTCAAGTCGTTGAATAAATTCATTTTCCAAGGTGTTGACTAGTCAAGACTGGGTAGCCAGATTTTCTTACTTACTTAATTTGGTTTAAGGTCGCATTCGCCCATTAGGGCATTCGCGACCGGTTAATGCCCCCACAGGGGGCTGATAAATTTTTTCGAGACGGAATAATGCCAAGTCCCCCAACGCTTTAATACACACACAGTGTGCTGATTGATTTTGTTCGTTTTCGGGACATTTTGGTTCCACGATACAAATAGTGAGTGGGAATAGACTCACACGCACTCACATAGCTAGGTTTAAATGTCAGGTCGAGGCAAGGCAGGGTGGATGGTCGAGAGGAAGGCGTTGTACATCCAGTATCTTTTTGTTATCCCACGTTTCCGAAGGTTAATTATTGCCGTCAAGACGTATTTACGAATTTTTGATACTTGTAAAGGGGTTGGGTGTGTGGGTGTGCCCCTCTGTTAGTTGATTTGGCGATCGTTATCTAGAGGATGACCTCCATCGATGTTATTGCCCAGTGTGAGTGAATGGGTAGAACATTAACAGAAAACTGAGCGAGACTATTAAGAAGAAATAAACAAATACGAGCCCCCCTTAAACAATAAAAATAATATAAATTTTAATTAATTAATACATAACTGAAATTGCAATTTCAATCCAAAAGATTTACATTAATGGAATTTAATAGCAGTGTTCAATTTACGGATTCGTTCATCATAGTAACGAGTGGTGAAAAGAGTACAATGTCCACGCCCGATTTGCATCACCTAGCGTCTTTCCTCTATTGACTTTGTGTATTCCACGTCTAGCGTGTATGCTTGATTCTTCCTCTGACCCTTCTATTCCGAACTCTCTATTTGCGGACTTCCTTCTTGAACTGTCTTCATCGGGTTCTCGGGGAGGGATGTAGAAAGCTGTTCCCTTAAATGACAAAATTACGACTACAGTTCTATGTGTTCACCACCTATCCGTATATATAAATTCTCTCACGTTACTCAGAAGCATAATTAGCTATCCACACTGCATAAATTCTGACATAAGATGACCTTAACGATTAACGGTCCTTACAAATTTACTGTATTTGAGGTAAGGCACCATCGTTATCTCTAGTTACAAATGACTATTGCAATATACATCCAAGTCTGACCTTAATTAAACAGTTCATCGCCCTCGATACCCCGCGGCGATTGACTAGAAATTAACACATACGGTGTAAACAACAATACTGCCGTATATATCTGCACACGCTACTATACGTCTTCTTACTCTAACTAGTCAGTTCCATCAATAAGATAAATGCCCGATTACTATTGCATAAGATCCACTAAATTCTAGCTTACAGCAACCAATAACCTGCAAGATCATTTAAGCATTACAAAATCATATATAAATATGCAATTATCATTAACTCACGGTAAACAGTATCATCCTACAGACAAAGGAAATTAATTCATATAACCATAAGAAATTCTACACATTTGAATATTTGGATTACATCATAAATCCCTATGAAATACTGCACATTTGAATATTTGGATTACATCGTATATCCCTATGAAATACTACACATCTGAATATTTAGATTACATGCAATCCGTCAGTTCAATCAATGAACTAATAACTGTAAAATTAAAGAAATAAATTGCATAACAACTCTAACATATCAACGGATTTTTATGAAATTGAATAAGTCATTCATAGCATTGATCATAAGCCTATCAACAACATTTGCATAAAATCAAACAACAAAATAGAAAATTACATGGAAATTAAAATTGCTTACCTTAATGCTGTTTCTTTTCCACACAATCGTGCGTCCTAGCACTATATCATGTCTTTTCCTTTCAAGACAGCTATCTGGCCTCTTTACTTGTTAACGAGGGAAAACTCTATACTTGGGTTTTCCACCGGAGTCGAACTCGCTTCTCTCAGAAAAATTGCTGACTAAATAATTTTGACCAAGGTCGGTAAATTTTAACTCCCATAACTTCCAAAGTGTACGCCTTAATTTTAACTGACCAATCGAAAGCAACTGTTCCTAAATTTTCCCGAAAATAATCATGTCTTTCATCAGATTTTGACGGCCTAGAATACGATGCAATCAACTTTCCTTTGAAGATCAATTATTTGACATGAAGTTATCTACCGCGGTTATGGCTAGTAACCCTACTGTACTTTTCCATGATGGCGTTACGGTCAATTCTACTGAACCTTAATGTAGGTCCTTTTATGTTTCAGAGATGAAATAAGGGAAATATCAAAGTAACCTTTCTCAAAGACTTTCCTGGCTTGACTATGATAAAATCTTAATTCAACTTGAAGATTCAGCAGTTCTTCAAAATTCACCACATTACAATACTGTTATTTGTGCTGCTTATAGAGGTAGTATTGATACAGTGGATCAGCCTATGATATATTTTGAATAGTTATATTTGATGTAAAAATTAATATTTGGTGAGTCTTATTTAAATCTAATGGTTTCTGCCTTATACGGAGGGCCTGATGGCTGGTTTTGCCACCTTGTATATCTAAATTGGGGTCCTATATCCTAAATTAATTTAAGGCGCCACATTGTGCGGCTGGACCTGATTGCTTGGATTTGAACTACCTTATAGAGCTAATTTGGGGTCTTATGCTATGTCTATGTAGTTGAATAATCGAGTCGTTTAATAGTAATAATAATAATTAATAATAATAATAATAATAATAATAATAATAATAATAATAATGATAATGAGGACTTTGTATAGCGCCTAATCTTTAGAAGCTCTAAGCACTTTACAACATTTGACAACACTTAAAAAACATATATAATGATATGATTACAAAAATAAAACAACAAACACTACGAAATTAGAAAACAGAAAACATGCTGTAAATATTTAAGGCAAGGAAACATTATTAGGTCTTTAAGTCTGTTCTTGCAGTTGAAATAGGTGAGTTTGAAGAGCACTCTTGAATGAGATCACTGTGTCTTTGTGTCTAAGTTCAGTGGGCAATTCGTTCAACGTTGCTGGGCCCTGGTATGCAAAAGAGCGTTGTCCATATGATTTCATTTTCATAGTGGGAATAATGAGAATACGAGTGTCGGAAGAGGAGCATAAGTATCTTGCTGGTGTGCACACATGGGTGAGGTCAGATAGGTATGTTGGACTGGAGCCCGTCTGTGAAACATAGCACAGAGAACATATTTTGTGTTTAATTCTGGACTGTATGGATAGCCTGTATAGGGTACAGAGCAGGGGAGAGGCGTGCTCTGATCGTGGTACTCTAAGGATGATCCGAAAAGCTGTGTTTTGAACTTTTGAAGTTTCTGGAGTAGATATTGAGACGAACCAGACAGAATTGAGTTACAATAGTCCAGTCTTGAAAGTACTAAGGTACACACAAGTATTTTAGTGGCATCAACTGAAAGATACTTGTGAATGGAGCTGATGCGTCTCAGCTCAAGATATGCAGCCTTGCATATGTTCATGATATGTTGGTGCAATGAGAGAGTACTGTAGAGAGTAACACCTAGGTTTCGTATTTATTGTCTGAGGTAAAGGATGTGAACGAGAAAGTCTTTGTGTTGTAATCAGAATGGCATCAGTTTTATCATCATTCATCTGCAGCTTGTTACATGTCATCCATGATTTCACATCAGAAATGCACCTCTCTACACCTTGGATGGTAGCTTCAACTTCAGCTGGGTGGCTAGATTTGTATATTTGGGTGTCATCAGCATACAATTGGTGAGACACTGGATGATGATCTATGACACTTGAGGGTGGGTGAGTGTATAGAATGAAGAGAACAGGTCCAACAACAGACTCCTGTGGAACACCACAACATAGATCAACTGGGTTGGAGTGTTTTCCATTTGCGGACACAATTTGTGTCCTGTTGACCAAGTAGGACTTGAACCATAGTAAGGCTGTATCGTGAATGCCAAATACATGCTGGAGACGGTGAAGTAATATATCATGGTCTATTGTGTCAAATGCTGAAGACAAGTCAAGGAGAGTGAGGATTGTAATCTTTCCGCTATCCAAGGCAGAGAGGAGGTCATTAACTACTTTCAGAAGAGTAGTTTCAGTACTGTGGCCAGGGTGATATGCAGACTGTACATTGCTGAAAAGACTGTTTGAATTCAGATGAGATACAAGTTGGGATAGAACAACTTTTTCTAAGACTTTTGACATGAATGGGAGATTAGAAACTGGGCAGTAGTTCTTTAAATCGTTATGGTCGAGTGTTTGTTTCTTCAACAGAGGCTTTACCATGGCAGTTTTGAAAAATGATGGGAATTCCCAGGATAAGAGAAAGGTATTAGTAACATCAGTTAGTGACGGCAATATTGGATCTAAGCACTCAAGCAGCAGTGATGTCGGAATCGGATCAAGTTCACATGACTTTTGTGTTTCTACATGACTTTGGTGCACTCTTCATCACGATTGTACGTACTAAGTCCATAGAGACAGGTTCAAATGCTGCTAACGGTTGCCGCTGAAATTCTGTTTTGCAACTGTATGGTGACGACGAGTCAATTGAAATTGTGTTGTCAAGCTTATCTCTGATGGTTTGTACTTTGTCACGGAAGAAATTTGCAAACATGTCCGGAAGGTCGACTAGAGAGAAGGTAATTGGAAGTGGTGTACATTTGTTCCTTGACATTAGCTTGTTAGTAATCTCGAATAGCTCTTTGCAGCTGGAACTTTCCGTGATCTTAGTACTGTAGTGGGCTGATTTCGCTGCATGGACTATGTTTGTGACATTCTTATTAGCGGCTTCATAGATTTGCTTATGAATAGTGAGTCTGGTGGAAAGCCAAAGCCTCTCAGCTTTACGACGGTCTCTTTTAGCAGTGCGAAGCTGGTTCCTAACACTGCTATATCACGGAGACCACTTTTGAATTGATCCTCTGCACTTGGTTGCTGGGGCATGTTAGTCAAGCAATGAACGGAGACAGTTATCGAGTTGTACTGCTGTAGGAGGTAAGCTAGTTGTTAGGTTTGCTTGGATGTCATGCATTAGTTGGGTTCTGTTTATCATACGGAGATTTCTCTTAGTAGCAAATAAAGGTGGAGGGTTAGGGACTGATATGTCAAGATGGCATATGATGCAGAGGTGATCTGATGCAAGTTCGTGGGACACCAGAGAGGAATGTAGAATATTATTATCAGGTCTATAAAGAATCCAATCTAAAATGTGACCATGTTTATGGGTGGGTCGGCTAAATGACTGTCTGAGGTTGAAAACGTGGACATGTATGGGTTCTAGGACAGTCAAAGTGAAAGCTGAAATCTCCAAGAATAATCATTTTGCCACCTATCGAATTTCCATACTCTATGAGATTCGGAAACTGCTCCAAAAGAGAGATTCAGTCAGCTTGTTTTTTCTGCTAGGAGGAGGGAAGTAAAAAATGGACTGACCTTTGTTCCAGTGTGAGTGTGGTTTGGACTAGTTCAAACGACGTGTGGTAGAAACTGAAGGTTGTAGTGTGGTTAAGACGGTTGATCATGGACTTCTTTGCGATGACAGCAATTCCACCTCCGCGAGAGTGGCGGGCGAACGACTTGATGGAGTAACTGGTGAGTGTTAGATCCGCGCACTTGGGTTCATCGCCTGATGTTTTTAGTCATGTTTCTCTCAGGAAAAAGACGTCGATATTCTGATCGTTGATAAAATTTACTATTTCTGTGAGCTTTTCCGGTGGTCCTACTGATTGGGCATTGAATAATGCGATGCGCAGTGGTATCTCTTGGATAGTTGACGCAAAGGTTGACGATTTAATAGGGATTTGAATTAGGTTATCTAAATTAACGGCCGAAGTTTTAAATTTCTGTGCCGGAAAGGGCGAAAGGGAGATAACTGGAATTCTTCTTCATGTTCTACGCCGGCCAGCTTTGAAACAACGCCTCTTTTTTCGGTTCCGTTTACATGTAAGGAATGATGAATGTAGTCCCAGATCGTTTAGTCTAGTGCACAATGTAGTGTGGAGAGCCAAGGAGTGGTCATTTAATGCAATTAATGAGGGTCCATCGCAGCATAAACGGGTGGGCTGGCGAGTATCACGTGATGGCGGTTTGTTCAACAACAAAGGAAGTTGTAGCAGTGGAGGAAAACAGCTGAGAAAAAGTTTAAGGGGTCACATTGTGCGGCTGGACCTGATTGCTTTGAATTTGAGCCACCTTATAGAGCTAATTTGAGGTCATATGCTATGTCTATATAGTTATATAATCGAGTCGTTGCCACATTGTGTTTCTTGTCCTGATGGCTGGGATTTATGCCACCTTATAAAATCTAATTTAGTGGGCCAGTTTTGGTAGCCTATGTTTTAGTGATCCACCATATCATGAGCTAGAGAAGGAAGTGAAAAAGATGTTGTTAGTATGTTTGTATTCTATTAGGAGAGATGGTCATGGATGATTAAGCTGCTAACCATCTTAGGATTCCTGTACTTATAATGCATTGCCCAACGAATCACATTCATAATGCCGCATGTCGTGCCATTGTGGAGAATAGGTCCAGGTGGAGCATAGGCCCGCCCACAGGCAAGTACGAACCCTATGTGGGTGATAAACCGTATGCCACCTCCGCACCCACAACCTTCCCTGTCACACCCTCACAGGAGGTGTCTATTTGTATTCATGGCAGACCATATGGTAGCGGCACCAATCCCGTGATTCGAACGTGTATAAGTGGTTATTACAAGATTATAATGCGCCTGATACGGGATAGTGTTGGAAGGTGTGGTCACAGGGTAGCTTGGATGTTAAATAATTTGAGATTCCTGTACTCAAGTGCATTGCCCAACGAATCACATTCATAATGCCGATGTAGCGCCATTGTGGACAGTAGGTGCAGGTGGAGCATCGGCCCGCGCACAGGTAAGTACCACCCCTACGTGGGTGATAAATCGCATGCCACCTCCGCACCCACCTCCCTCCCTGCCACGTCCTCGCATAAGGCGTCCATATGTATTCATAGCAGCCTGTATGATAGCGGCACCAAGTACATGATTCGAACGTGTATAAGTGGTTGTTTCAGGATTGTAGCGCGCCTGATAAGGGGTAGTGTTGGAATGGGTGGACATGGGGATAACTTTGGTGGCAAATACCGTGGGGTCCCTGTACTTAAGTGCATTGCCCATCGAATCACATTCATAATGCCGCTTGCTGTGCCGCAAGGGGAAGTAGGTGCAAGTGTAGCATTGGCCCGCGCACAGGTAAGTACCAGCCCTATGTGGGTGATAAACCATATGCCACCTCCGCATCCACCTCCCTTATTATCGCGTCCTCACAGAAGGCGTCTATTTGTACTCATAGCTACCTGTATGATAGCGGCACTACTTTCATGATTCGAATAAATGTGATGGGTTGTCTCAAGTAGTTTTGGTCAATGTTGGAGTGTTATTAAATTTTTTCAACTTTATCAGTCTCTCTAAGGAAGAGCAAAATTGATTCGTTTGTTATGTTCGGGTTAGGATTGTTTTGATATAATAATTCTGGATAGGAGTATGGAGAACCAATCCTTTTAAGAGAAGCGACTAGTTTTTCCCTTTGTTTTTGGCATTTGTGGCAGATACTGACACATGCATATCCTCGGTGCTGTGGCATTGGGGCAATTGGAACCTTGGTCTACATTGGGTTTTATGTATTTTCCATACTGCCTGCTAGCAAAGTCTTACCAGTTCTGATTCTGTTTATGACTCGTTGGTCATTTTATAGAAAGTTTGTGGGGCTTTGATATTGCGGCATACTGCTTTTTGTATTGAGCACAGTGTACGACCATTGGTGCCTGAATCCCATTCTGTTTGCCATTTCGAAACGAATTTTTTTGGATATCATGCTGTATATCTCTGGGATGCTGTAGTCAATGTGGGTGTAGTTTGGACCATTAAGTTGTAAGTTTGCTGCTAGGTCAGCTTTGTCATTTCCTGGTATGTTAATATGGGATGGCACCCACATAAATTCTACAATTTGGTCCTGATTTTATCATTTTTTTAGAAGCAATTTTGTTTCTTTTAAGAAATTTTCCCTTCCAGTTGTGTTTCCGGTTTTCTAGGAATATAGAACGCTAAGCGAATCGCTAATTATTAGCGTTTTGGGGAACTTACGATTGTCTGCCAATTTGATTGCTTCTAATATAGCCCAGAATTCTGCTGTGTAAATAGAGCAATTATCGGGGAGTCTTGATCCATGTTCTTCATTTTTTCCGGTATCGTGAGGGAAGCAGCGGTTTTGTCTGGGTTGTTTGTTTTTGATCCATCGGTGTAAATTTTGATATAGTCTTTGTAAGAATTGTCGATTATTGTCAAGAGTTTGGCTCTTATCTCAAGCGGGCGGTCTAGTTTGGAGCCAAAGATTTTTGCTAGAAGATTATTAATGGTTCTTGTTGCATGTCCAGTGGGATGGATCAGCGTATTTGATGGTTTCAGTCTGTAGTCCATCAATATTTAGTTCATCACTTAGTTGATGTATCTCCTTTCCAGATGGTGGGTTCGGAACAAGTCTCTTACTGAAAGGGACATTGCATCTATTGATGATGTCTCTTGCTGGGTGTGAGGGATCATGTACTGAGACTCTCGCTGCATATCTTAATATCAACTCTTCTCTTCTCAATGCGAGCGGCGTTTCACCTGGGAGGATCTGCAATTCTTCTTTGGATGTGTTTGGTAGGGAACCTGTACATATACGTAAAGCCTTGGATTGGATTATGTCCAATTGTTTAAGGAGGGTTTGTTTAGCTGAGGCGTAGATCTGTCACACGTAGTCCGGTTTAGACCTAATTAAGGCCCTATAGAGCATCAAAAGTGTGTCCTGGTCAGCTCCCCATTTCACACCTTTAATGTTTTTGAGGAGGTTAAGGTCGCCACGACATTTCCCGGCTAATTCTGAAATGTGACATTTCCATGTAAGATGTTGATCAAAGTGCATGCCCAAAGATTTTGCTACTTTCTCAAATTTGATAACTTCGCCTTGCATATATAGATGGGGGGAGGGGGTCTATCATGTACTTTGGTTTAGCGGAGTATAAAACTCCTGTTGTCTTCCCTTTTGATAGTTTAAATCCCCATCTATCTGCCCATTTACCAATTTTTCTTAAATTGGTTTGTAGATCAACGATGAGTTGTTGGCTGGATGGATTACCCGCTTTCCATATGCCATTGTCGTCAGCAAACTGCGGTAAGTCAATTTTGCTAAGATCGACAGCATGTTCTAGGTCGTTGATCATAATGTTGAAAAGGGTTGGGCTTAAAACACTTCCTTGTGTGGTACCGTTTTCGAGTTCATATGTTTCGAAGTACTGGTCCCCTATTCTGATTCTAATCTGTCCTCCTTTGAGGAAGTTATGGATCCATTTATGCATACGGCCATTAATTCCGTAATGGTTTAGTTTGGCGATAAATCCGTCAGTCCAAACTAGGTCAAAGGCTTTCCTCTAGGTCAAGAAAAATCGCTATGAGATGTCGATCGCATTTTCATTTAGCATTAAATTCTAATTTAATGCGAGATTCAGGCCTCACTAGTTGGTCCAATGTGGATCTCTTGATGCGGAAGCCACTTTGATTTTTGGAGATCAGGTTGTTACTTTCCAGATGGTTTTTAATATGTTGTTAAGCATAGTCACCTTGCATATAGTGTCAGCGAGTGAGATTGGTCTGTATGATGATATTTCTGTGGGATCTTTTCCGGCTTTTGGGATTGGAATAACTATAGCTTGTTTCCATTTTGTCGGGATCTGTCCTGTTTTCCATGATTGATTTATTAGGTTTAGCAAAATACCTTCAGCATGTGGAGGGATATTTTTGTATATTTCATATCCTAGATTATCCTCTCCTGGTGAGGGTGATTTTTTGTCCCTAATAGCTGTTTTCCATTCATCGATGGAAAAATCAGTGTTAAGTGGGGTACATTTGGTATCCAGGTCTTTGAAGAAGTGGGGGATATTTATGCTCTACAATTCTTCGGTGTGTTTGGAATTGAGCCGAGTGATTGCTATTACTGCTCATTCCCGCAAAATGGTTTGCCAGGTGGTTGGCTTTTTCTTTATTGGTTGTCATTCCTTTGATATTAGACATGCTGTAAGCGCATTTGCCTTTCGTTACTTTTATCTGATTCCAGACACGCTTGGAATTGCATTTTTTAAGGTTAATAGTGGAATAGTATTCGTGCCATGACGTTTCCTTTGCTTTACGGATAACAAGCTTAGTTTGCTTTTCCTTAGATTTATATTCCAGGTAATCTGTAGATTTGCCTGTGTGTCGAAATTTGTTCAGAGATTTTTTTTCTCTTTGATTAAGTTTTTGCAATCATCATTCCACCATGGGATGGACGGTTTTGCAAAGGATTTGTTCCCTTTTCCTGTTTTGGGGATGCTTTTTGTGGCAGCTGCATTTATTGCGTCTAGGAAGTTTTGATTGAATTTGTCATTATCGTCATCCTGGAGTTGTTCTTTGGTTACGCCGGCAAATACAGAGTTGAATATGTGCCAGTCGGCTTTACCCAGTTGCCATTTAGGAACTTTAGAGAAATTAATGGTTGGGTGGGTAAGATTGACGGTAATGTGTATAGGGAAGTGGTCGCTTCCTAATGTGGTTTCTTGATCCACTTCCCAGTTAGTCAAGGTGGATAAATTTGGTGTGCAAATCGTTAGATCTAATGCGAATAGGGAGCCGTCCTCTGGGCTAATCCTAGTTTTGGTTCCGTCGTTGGGTATTAATAGGTTATTGTTATATACCCATTCCTCAATCATTGTAGCTCGCTTGTTTAGGCGGGTTCCTCCCCAACGTTTGCTGTGTGCATTGAAATCTCCACATATTATATACTCATTTGCAGTGTTGGATATCTGGTCATAGTTTAGGGGCGAAACAGTGTAAGTTTTTCCATGGTCATAGATATTAAAATTTTTTTTATTGTAAACTGTCCTATGTGGACTAGTAATGAATGGTATTCTAACGTTATTGGGTGACTTCCATCAGTATTAGAGTTTGATTGTTGTCCAAAGGTTGTATTTGGGAGTGAGTCGCTGACAAAGAAGGCAAGTCCCCCTCCCTTTATTTTCAGTGTCCCTTATAACAAATTTGCTCGTTGAATAGCCGGGGATCCCTGGCAGGTATTTGGACGTATGTTTCAGTAAAGTTTCTCGAATGCAAATACTATCTGGTTTTTGATTGGTGTTGTTAAGTTTGATAAGGAGTTATGGTTTATTTATGTTTAGTCCCCGACTGTTCCATTGCCAGATTACTAGGCAGTTTTTCTTAGTATTATCCATCTAATTAATGGTTATTTAATTTATTTTTGTCCCGGATATTTATTGAATGGAAACAAGGTGTTTCTCTAACAAATCCATAAGTAATTTAAAAAAGGGGATGCATGGTATGCGATCCAATTGGGTGAGGGTTGTAATACCCGCCAATAAATTCCTTAAGTACTGGATAACATTGATATTAGTGAAAACTTCTAAACTGGTATGGTTGTTAGTTGGCGGGATTAGTATGTCACCATCATTACTTGTTCCATTGTTACCTGCATTGCTTATTGATTTGTTATTTGCTTTGTCGGAGGGTTCATTGTTTGATAATGTTTATGCAGGCTGCTTGGTTGTTCTTAGATTTGAGCCAAAATTACCGTGGCCACTAGCATTGCTTTTTTGGGTGTGTTTGTGCTCAGCCTGTTCACTATTCCTTTCGATGGGTGGTTTGGGTGGGTTCCATGTCAGCTCAATGGAAATAGGAGGGTTATTAATAGGGTTAGTTAATTTTGTGGGTACTGTTTCCTTGCTCTGCTGAGTCCACAGATGTGGCGTCAACGATTTGGCTCTTTGATACGGTGTACTTTTTTCTTCCATAAGGCGAATTATTTCCTTTTCCCTTATGGTGTATGGACAAGAGTTCCAGATGGGGTTTGTGCGGTTCATGGTAATTTGCACATTTTTGGCCCTGAAATGTCCACTTATTACTGTGGCTACCGCCACAAGTGTCACACATTTGCTTATATTTGCACCTGTTGGCTTGGTGGCCCCATGCTTTGCAGTTACTGAAAAAGCGTGGTTTGATAATGTAATCTTCGAGGGGGAAGGAGTGGCCGTCAAAGAAGACCAGTCCTCTACTGGGGGGGTTGGGTTGTTGTTGTTGCAAAGAATTCTAGCAGAATTGCCGAAGACATAAGATCACGGTTGATCCGCAGTTTATTTGCCTTGGAGATATTGGCTCCTTGAGTTGACAGCTCATGGGAGATCTCTGTGTTGCTGAAGTTGTTATACTTCTTGTGAAGTTTCGTGACCTTTTTATAAGCAACACTACATTTGGCAGCTTCTTTTTGGTTGGTTGTTGGTTTTTCTTTTTCTTTGATCTTTGATACTTCTTGCTGTTTTTTCCATGGATGTCCAAGTTCATTTTCTATGAGTCGTGTCTTGTTACATATATTTTGGTTTGTCCAATCTTCTCAATCTCGATATGTTTAGTCACCTGTTTAAGAGTGATGCATCTCACTATTACGTTATGTGTATTTGGCATTATGATTTCAAAGGCAGCTGAGTAGATCCTGGTCAAGGACGACGCAATGCTTTTGGTATTTAGATTAATGGTTTTTGAATTGCCACAGCTGATAAAGAGCGTATGCTCTTTACTGTGGTATTTTCTTTTCTTGTGGTAGTCCGTTGTCTGTTTTATTCGATCCTCTTTATGTGCAATATATGAGGTTTGCTCTTGTGTATGGGCCCTCTTCATTTCCTTCTTATTATTTTCCTTGTTTGGTTGGCTTCCTTTGGTTTTGGGCGTTATTTGTTCCTGTATAAGGACGTTCTTCTTATCATTGTTTTGCTTGATTTCTACTTTCTTGGTCTTTTTTGCCGTTGTTTTTACGTCTGCAGGTTGTTTTTTCCTTTGCCTTGGTACGTTTCGTTTTTGGTTGGTTTTTGTTTTCTAGGGCGTGATAATGCGTGTATGAGCATGCTAGTATCAGCTTCATCTGTTTCCAGTATATCTTCCATCGTGATTCCCTTTGATAGTCCAGGCGTTTGACGTATGTGTTGCACCTCTTTTGGGGTTTTTTTCTTGACATCCTTGGTTATTTTCGTTGGGGGGCTAATAAGCGATGGTGGTGATAGTGATCCCTCTTGCTTTGCGTTTTGTCCCTTGACACAAGTGGTTTTGGTAGTGGGTAGACTTGGAGTGTCTACCACTGTAATAACTTGTTGGTTTGGGTGCTGGGTTGAATGAGGGGTTGGAGATGATGGTGACGGGGGTAATGGGGATATACATGGAGGCGGGTATGGGATTGGGGATTGGATTGGATAGGAAAGAAAAGTTGGGGAAGGTACTGGGTAAGGGATAGGTGATTGGGTTGGGGATGTAAGGCGGGGTGGGAAGATTTGGTTTGCAACTGCTATTCCTTCTTTCGATAGAGTTGTTGCCTTCGGGTCTAATAGGGTGTATGGGTTGTTTCAGTGACAACCCCTTCTATGGATGCAATTGCGGTGCTAGAGAAAACAAATTGCATGGGGTTTTTCCTGTTAGGGGACACGTTTAGTGTGTCTAGCATGCTTGGGGTTGCCATGGTTGATGTGGATGTGGCAACCATTGATGCATTCAGGTTGTTTGTTGCTCCAGGGATGCTTTGCAGGATCATTGGGGGGAGCTTTATTAGGCTCTTTTGATCCCAAAGGTTTTCTTCTTCCTGGAATTGCAACAAATGGATCGTCCAGTGGTATGTTGGAAACCACATTTAGTGGACGTTGAACAGTACACAAGCAGTGGGGGAAGATGAAAAAGAAAGACTCCCCATTACGGAATGGAAGGTGAGGAGACTATTGGTGTTGGTATTTGGGAGGGCTTTGTTACTACCGTCATTGCTTACATTAAGTGGTGCAGAGCAGGAAAGTTTGAAGGGGAATTATTTGGGGAGTTGCATTTATTTACCAAATTTAGAATATTGTTTGTTTTCCTGACATTTTGCCTAATTGAGTTCATCTTGACTTGGGATCTAGTTATTCGTGGCATTTTTGAAATTGTGCCAAAATTTGAAAGTAACAAGTAGGTGAATGGTTTGAATTTCCAGTTATTAACTAGTACTTTATGATGAATGTTGGACTTAAATAAGTACTAATAATTTTTTGCGTGGTCTAAAGGTATGTTACTAACAAAATAAAAATAATGGTAACTAATTTGAGAAAGGTGATCTATAATCACTGGTAGAAAATCTAGCAGTAGTTTGAAAGGGCTTGCCAACTTGCAAGGATTCCACCCAGGTATGAGTCAGTGTAATTCCTGACACCTGTTGGGGGTTCTAGTTCACTATTTGCCTTACTTATTGAATTATTATCAAATACTAGTTAAGTTAAATGATTTAAACCTTGATTGACTAAATGATTAATAAACAGATACTGGTTTACAACCAAATTGCAAAACGTACCTTTTGAATTTCCTTCCCTAAATGAAATTTAGATAGTGGAGGTGATAGCGTATTCCGTTCTCCTGCTGGGCGGGCTGCCGGACCTCATTGAACTGGTTGGCGGGCTGCTAGTCCTCTTCTGCAGGTCGAACTGCTTGGCGGGCCGCAATCTGCTAGGTGGGCTGCAACTTCTGATGTTGATTTTGATTTGATTCGATGGTATGCCCAAACAACTCCAGCTACAACTTTATGCTCTGTGGGTCTGTACACTTCTTAAGAGTGACAAGACCCGATATGCGTCTGCTCTGCTCAGTGTCAAATCTCTGAGCGTGAATCCCGAATGATGTGAATGATCCTCATGTGGGTAGCCAGACTGCTTACTTACTTAATTTGGATTAAGGTCGCTTTCGCCAACTTGGGCATGTGCGACCGATTAATGCCCCCATTGGAGGCTGATTGATTTTTTTGAGGGGGACGGAATAGTTCCGCGTCCCCCTCGCTTTAATGCACACAGAGTGTGCTGATAGATTTTGTTCGTATTCAGAACATTGAGTTCCACTAGACAAGTGGTGAGTGGGAATTGACTCTCACGCACTCACATGGTTAGGTAAAAAAAGCCCGGTCGAGGCAAGGCAGGAAAGGTGGTCGTGAGGAAGGCGCTGTACATCCGGGTTCTTTTTGAATCCCTATTTTCCGAAAAAAAAATGTTGGCGTTTAGACGTAATTATAATTTGACAATATTATTTGTGCTGCTTATAGAGTTGGTAATGATACAGTGGGCCGACATATGCTAAATTTTAATTTAAGTTTATTTTAATTAGTTACTATTTAGTTGGTGACTGATGACTGAGTTTTGCCACCTTATATACATCTAGATTTGGGTCTTATATTCTAAATTAATGTAAGGCGCCACTTTGTGTGGCTGGACCTGATGGCTGTGGAGTTGAGCCACCTTATAAAGATAATTTGAGGTCTTATGCTATGTCTATATTATGTAGATGCAAGATTTTTAATGCGCCGCATTGTGTAGCTGGTCCTCATGGTTTTTGGTTTTAAGCCACCTTATAAAGCTAATTTGGAGTCTTACGTTATATTAATTAATTAGTCAAATTGTTGCCGCATTGTGCAGCTGGTCCTGATGGCTGGGTTTTGTGCCACCTTTATAATGACTAAGTTTAATGAGTCAGTTTATTTGTTTGTATTTTAATGATCCACTGTATCACAAGATGTAGAAGAGACAAAGAAGGAGTTGTTAGTAATTTTATTCTGGAAATATTGTGATTGATGGTTGTCGACTTGGATACCTGTAGTCATATTGCATTGTTTGACGAATCACAATACCAGTGCCGTATATGGCAGTTGAATTGTAAGGCATAGCAGGGTAAGTTGGTAAACAAGGAACCTGGATACATGCAGTCGCATTGCAATGCCCGACGAACCACACTTCTCAACTCGAAATCGTTCCATGAGATCCGAGATGAGGCAAGGGCTCCAGTCCGCGCATAGGCTTGTATATACCCCTAAGTGGGTCGTAAACCGAAGCCCCCACCCCATCTCGCACCCCCTGGTTCGATCATTTGGTGTGGCTAACGTCAGGCAACTGTTTCTGCTACTGTTTGTTATGATTTACGGTGACGAGTTGGAGTATGAATTAAATTTTCCCAATTTTATCAATCTCTCTCTAAGGAAGAGTAAAATTGACTCGTTGGTTATGTTCGGTTTAGGGTTACTGTGGTATAATAGGTCTAGATAGGAACAAGGCGAACCAATTGCTTTAAGGGAAGTGAATAGTTTTTCCCGTTTGTTTTTAGTATTTGTGGCAGGTGTTAAACACGTGGTGTAGATCCTCAGTACTGGGGCAAAAGGGGCAATTAGAATTTCGTTCTCTATTGGATTTTATGTATCTCCCCATACTGCCTGCTATCAATGTTTTGCCAGTTTTAATTCTGTTTATGATTCGTTGGTCATGTTTATTAAGAGTTGGTGGGGCTTTGATCGTACGGCGCACTGTTTTTTGTATGGTATACAGTTTGCGACCTTTGGTACATAAATCCCATTCTGTGTGCGATTTTGCAACGATTTTTTTTAGATATCATGTTGTATAACTCTGGGATGCTGTAGTCGATGTGAATGTAGTTTGCGCTATTAAGTTGCATTTTAGCTGCTAAGTCAGCTTTGTCATTTCCCGGTATATTAATATGGGATGGCACCCACATGAATTCTATAATTTGGTTTTGATTTAGCATATTTTCTAGAAGCAATCATGATTCTTTTAATAAATTTTCCCTTCCAGTTGTATTTCTGGTTTCCAGGGAGTATAAAACCCTAAGCGAATCGCTAATTATTAGCGTTTTGGGGAACTTACGATTGTCTGCCAATTTGATTGCCTCTAATATAGCCCAGAATTCTGCTGTGTATATAGAGCAGTTATCAGGTAGTCTTGATCCATGTTCTTCATTTATCCCCGGTATGGTAAGGGCAGCAGCGGTTTTGTCTGGGTTGTTTGTTTTTGATCCATCGGTGTAAAGTTTGACATAATCTTTGTACTTTGTGTTGATTATTGTTAACACTTTGGATCTTATCTCAAGCGGGTGGTCTAGTTTAGAGCCAAAGGTTTTCGCTAGGAGATTAATGGTGGGTTTTTGGCATGTCCAAGGGGTAGAGTCTGGATACTTGGTGGTTTCCATTTGGAGCTCTTGTATATTTAGTTCTTTATTTAATTGATGTATCTTATTTGTCGATGGTGGGTTCGGAACGAGCTTCTTACTGAATGGGACATTGCATCTATTGATGATGTCTTTTGTAGGGTGTGAGGGATCATGTACTGAGACTCTCACTGCATACCTTAATATCAACTCTTCTCTTCTCAATGCGAGTGGTTTCTCACCTGTGAGGAGCTGCATTTCTTCTTTGGATGTGCTTGGTAGGGAGCCTGTACATATTTTTAACGCCTTGGTTTGGATTATGTCCAATTGTTTAAGGAGGGTTTGTTTTGCTGATGCGTAAATCTGGCACCCGTAGTCCAGTTTCGATCTAATTAAGGCCCTGTAGAACATCAAAATTGTGTCCTGATCAGCTCCCCATTTCACACCTTTAATGTTTTTAAGGAGATTAAGGTGACCACTACAGTTCCGGACTAGTTCTGTAATGTGATATTTCCATGTAAGATGTCGATCAAAGTGCATGCCCAAAAATGTTGCTACTTTCTCAAATTTGATAATTTCACCTTGTATGTATAGGGTGAGGGGGTTTATCATGTACCTAGGTTTAGGGGAGAATAAAACTCCTGTTGTTTTCCCTTTTGATAGTTTAAATCCCCATCTATTTGCCCATTTGCCAATTTTTGTTGAATTGGTTTGTAGATCAAGGATGAGTTGTTGGCTGGTTGGATTACCCGCTTTCCATATGCCACTGTCGTCAGCAAACTGCGTAAGTCGATTTTGTTAAAGTCGACAGCATGTTCTAGGTCGTTGATCATAATGTTGAAAAGGGTTGGGCTAAGGACACTTCCTTGCAAGGTACCGTTCTCAACTTCATAAATTTCGGAATGCTGGTCCCCTATTCTGGTTTTAATCTGTTTTCCTTTTAGAAAATTATTTATCCATTTATGCATACGGCCATTTAGCCCGTAATGATTTAATTTGGTGATAAATCCGTCAGTCCAAACTAGGTCAAAGGCTTTCTCTTGGTCAAGAAAAATCGCTATGAGATGCCGATCGCATTTTCATTTAGCATTAAATGCTAGTTTAATTCGAGATTCAAGTCTGATTAGGTGGTCTAAGGTGTATCTTTTGTTACGGATATGCGCTTTGGTTTTGGGAGATCAGGTTGTTGCTTTCCAGATGATGTTTCAATATGTTGTTGAGCATAGTCTCCATCACCTTGCGTATAGTGTCAGTGACTGAGATTGGTCTGTATGATGATATTTCTGTGGGGTCCTTTCCGGTTTTTGGAATTGGGATGACTATTGGTTGTTTCCATTTAGTAGGGATCTGTCCTGTAGCCAGACTGACGACCGCTATGATTTATATACGTGAAACACGGACGTGAAGGAAAACATCCCTTATAATAACTTCACATATTATATACTATCCAAAGAGAAGGGGACGAAATAAAATCTCATATATACTATCAACATAGAAGGGAAGGGAAGAAAATAACCCATTATATGCTATCCACATCAATATCTACTATCCACACAAAAGGGGAAGAAAAAAATCTCATATTTACTATCAACACAGTAGGGAAGGGAAGAAAATAACCCATTATATACTATTCACATAGGTATGCGCTCACAACAACACACAAATACACACACCAACAAACGTACGCGCACGCACACAAACACATACATCAGTAATGGAGTTAGTGTTTATAGACACACTAATCCACATTTACACAAATTGGCAACTTGAATAGTATCTCTTTTCTAGAGATGTGGTTAGCCCTGAGATGGTCTGTTTTTTCGAACTTCAGATGCACCCAGTTAGTTAATAGTGACATCTCCTAGGTCTGGCACCACAGACACAACGGTGACTCCAGTCCTGCTCCCAGTTTATTTGTGTGCCTGGCAGCGCAGAGGGGGGATGAGTGGCCTCATCATTCCAGTCTTCAGTTTGTGGAATAGTGAAGACTTCCCTCTGTCTTCTTCTTCTATTGCACACCCGTGGATGATGAGGTCTCCTTATTTCCTCTTCCCAGTTTTCAGTCTGGGGAACCACTGGTCTTTGTACTGGTGGTAGATATTGTGGTACTGGTTGTAGCAGTGGTGCAGGTAGTGGCTATGATACTGGTACTGGCTGTGGAGGTGTCCTCATCTCAGGCTTTACCTCACACAAATGCCTAAGCATGAGGTGAGGCAGGATCCTTTCTTCCTTCTCTTTTTTCATTTTCCTCTCCTCTTCTCCCTCAATCCTGGCTTCCTCCTGTATCCCCTCCATAGCCAGCTCGTTAAGTAAGCGCCTGGCATACTCCAGGTGCATCAGAAGTTCCAGAAGCTTACTCATTCTGCTAATTCTTCGTAGTTGAAAAATCAGCGTTGGGTAGCCAGACTGACGAACGCTGCGCCTTATATCCCTGAAGCACGGACGTGAAGGAAAACACCCTTACACCAAAACTCAATATATCACTTCACCATAACCATAAACATGGAACGCGCTGACTTAAAAGAAAAACTCAAGTTCACATTTTTACTTACAAACACATACATACACTATCTGACAAGACAGAGAAACGAAGAGCTTATAGACACATTTTTTATTATTTAGCTACAAACACACACAATTATATGATTGGCAATTTGACTAGTGTCTCTTTTCTAGAGGGTTGGGTAGCTCTGAAAAGGGCTGTTTTGTTCGGGGAGTTATGGCAATCTTTTATCCTCTAAAATTGCGTCCCCGTCTGGCTGCAGGCGTTCCTACAGGATAGGGTCTGCTTCTTCGGAAAGAGAAGGAGAACTCTTTTGTGTCTACATGGCAGTCGACAAAACCTCTGTCTGGCTCCTACTGTTGCTGCTGCTGCTGTTGGTACACTCTCTGCTTCTGAAGTCTGTACGTATCCGTCCATTCTTCTTGCTCCTTCTAGATTTCCCCTCTGAAGACCTCTTCTATCAGGTCTTCAACCACTTTCAACATCCTGACATTCTCTGTCTCATCAGGCTTCGGTATCAGGTTTTGCCTGACACGATGTAAATTCACGTAGGTTTAGTTCAGCTTGGCTAGTCTTGAAGGCATCTTCATAGGTTGACGAGTCAACAATGGATGGTCAGACTTAGTTTCTTAGTTTGATTAAAATCACATGCGCCCATTAGGGCATGCGCGACTGCTTAATGCCCCCACGGGGTGTTAATTGATTTTTCAAGGGGGACGGAATGGTGTCATGTTCCCCAACGCTTTAAAGCACACATAGTTTGCTACTTGATTTAGCCGATAGGTCGCGGAACAATAAGTCCCGTTGGACTTGTATGAAAGGCAATCAAGAGTGGGAATGGACCCAATACACACTAATTTGGATGGTATTTACTGAGTTACAGGTGTCTACCACAGTAGAATGGGACGTCAGTCGCGATTGGACACAATTCTTATGACGTCACCCCGGTTCCGTGCTTACACGCTGTTCGGGGCACCTGATTTATAGACGAGTGGGAATAGGCCCACGTACTCGTCTTTTATTGCCCGAGTAGGAAGGGAGGAGAAGGATCCGGGAGGAGACACCAAACGCCGGCAGGAACTACCTTAAACGCCAGAATTAATAATATCAAATTCAACCCAGTTCCCTATATAATGGGCATTTCCTATTACCAATTTTGTGTTAGCCACAATTGCAATTAGAGTCACGGATTTAGTTTGAAGTTTAAATTTTCCTATCTTGGAATTTATTTTGAAAGTACATAGTGTACGAATTGCTATTTAAACCAAAAGAATCGGTCTAAGAGAACAAAAAAAGTTTTTGATAGTCGAGTTAGGTATGGTGGTTTTAATTTTGAACGGTGATCAAAGGGATATGTTAGGTTATCAATAGTATTATCGAGTCGAGATTTCAAGCCAAATTGAAACCTCCTATTATGAGGCAATTGGTTTAGCCTGAAAAGGACTGGGTTTACCCCTCGGGGGTGGGGGGTGGGGTGGTATCAGCTGATAGATGAATTCTGGAGCTTGGAATCTTTCCTTTGGTCTCCTCTTGTATTCTTGAAGTGCTACCATGCCTCCCACCACCAATGTATCCCAATGGTGATGTATTTGGATTGGAGTAATCTATATGTCGTGGACCTTGTACAGCTCGTTGACAATTTGGGCTAAGACTGCATAGGGTCAGACAAGGAACTTCCGTCCTACTTTGCTGATGTCGTCAAAGAGTTTGTTTTGTTTCGGTGTATTTCTTTTCAAATTTTTGGGATAGGTACCTTCGTTATAATAGGCATGGTATCCTTGCAAAATGGTTCCCAATGCTTCAGTGTGTTTTGATGTTGTCTCATTATTTTCGAGCAGTTGTTTTATACCCCATAGTTCAATTTGTTCAAAGATGTAGTTGATTATATCCGCCCGTTTTCTTAACTTCTACCTTTTTCTTGTTTTTTCCTCTCCTGGTTCTGGTTTGATCCTCTTTAGCATAATATTTCATTAATCTTTGTTTCACTGATGTGATTGATGGTCCTGTAGTTGTAGTGGCAGCTGTTGACATTGTTATCAGTGTCTTTGCTGTAATGGGAGTAATTGGTGTCTTTGGAGCGTTACTCGTTGTCTCAGCTGATTGTGTTTTTGATGTTAATTCTTTATCTACATCCTTGTTTTCTTCATTGCTTGTTGACAATGTTGATGTAGATATTGCTGTTGCTGTTGTTTTGTAGCGAGAGGTCCAGGAGCTGTTGTTATTTTTGTTCGCACTGGTGACGATTTCGTGATCGTGTGTTGGTGAAGTATGTTTGGCTCAGCAATTGTTACCTTTGCCACTGTTGATGCGTCTTTATGTTGTACCAATGCCGCTGTTGTTGTTGTTGATGTAGCCACGTTTGTTACAGGTGTTAATTCTTTTTTTGTTGTTATTAAATTTTTCTTATCATCCTTTAGGGTACCCTTGTTAGCGTTAATCCCCTTTTCTTCTTGTTGCGATGGTTTGTTGACTATCATTTCAATACTCCTTGTTGTTACCTTTGGAGTAATGTTCACCGGCTTTTGGAGTAATGTTCACCGGCTTAGTTATAGATGATGTATGTAGACGAGATAGAAAACATCCCTACGATTCTTTTGTTGAGTAGGAACGCTCTGATAGCTAATTTCATGGTGAGGGATAGAGAGAAGTCAAAGAGCATATATTCACAGTGTTTTTATGAAAACAAATGACAGACACAATTTTTTTTTCTTCAAAACAACATTTTTTTATTCAACAAACAACTAACAACTAGCAATTCATATAACATCAACAAATTTTTTAATTAACAAATTTTTACTTAAGCAACAAACAACAATTCATATAACATCAAACAAACTTCTTTTGACAAGGTTGACAAGGTCGTGAAGTCAAGTTTGTATTCCACTGATGGAAGTCATGAGGCCATTGATGTACACTATGTTTCCTAGCTAAGGACAAACGATATCCATAACGGTCACAAAACCATCGATCACAAAACCATCGATCAACTTTTTCATCATTTCTAGAAGAGTTACGATCAAAATAAGTCACTAAATGTTCTAAGGATTATCCACGACTGCGTTGATGAAGAAAATACTCGCAATATTGTCCACACACCATTAAATCTGTGCCCTTGTAATTTCACATTATTAAATCGTGTCGTCTGGGCATTTCTTCTCATAAAGTCGATGATGTCGTCTTCCAAAGTAGGCAATCCATACGAATTAAAATACTCCATACAACCCTCTTTAGGGAAGTAGAAGGATATCCAGTGGCTTCATGGGAGATCACTGTCGTCTGTGTTGATGACATAAGCTTGATGGTCTTGAGGTTTGCGATGAGGAAGTTCATCTTTAACACACACGACAGGATTCCAAGAAGCAGTGTACAAACTGTTGTTCAAAAGGTAATAAAGTTCCCAGGTATCCATTTTTTGTTTTGTTGTTTTTTTTTGTCTTGTATTTTTCACAGATAATGATAAGTCATCAATTCAATTCTGACTTTTTGCTTCAAAATCTCTGACACTTAACCGTTTCTTTGCCTCGACTCCACACTCTGAGCCAAGTGAGCTTCGATGGGATGAATCTCTACATTAATCAATGGAGAAGAGGAATGATCACGCAAGTCTTTATACCACTGATGCAACACTGCTTCTTCCGAGATGAGACTCCAAGCGTCGTCCAGATACTCGTCCAATTTTTCTTCTTGACTCAGCATCAGACATTTATCGTGTTGAATGTGACTGGGATGATCATTTTGACATCCATAGCAAACTTTCATGCTCAATTCCGTAATTTTATCTGCCAGGCATTTGGCAAAACAGGACACTATATGTTGTTCTTGTTCTGGCCATCTGGACCTCATCAATATGTCCCCTTCGTTTTCCACGGCTTCCACGATATTCTCCCATTCCATTTCCAAAGATTCTCCACCGTTCAAAGAGGGATTACAATCTTCCTTAGCTTCTAATAGTCTAGAATGACTTCTCTCAAACTGATTTCTATTGTATTATCGAATTCGGCATACAGGATGACGTTCACCGTCTCGGTGAGAGCTTCTGCAAAGTGAAGTGCCACAACCAGTTGACCGGATTTTATAGGGTGGAAATGTCCCTCGTACTGCCTTGGTCTGGAGTGAAATCAAAGGCCCACAAAGCGTAACCTGCTGAATAATCTTCGTACGAAATGCCGTTGCTGGTGTTGGTTTCTAGCTGGCCGGTAGCTTCGTACAGGGACAAGTACGATCTCAAGTAATTCTTCTGGGTAAAGTTAGGTTCGAAGGGTCTGGTACACAAGGTTTTGCCATCGTGACTGACTTGGATCTTCGACACTCTGTAGTGCGTAAACTGAAAAGGATTGTCAGTGACGGCTCCGTTGAGGGCTGCATTGCTAACGATGCCAACGATTAAACGTTTGGGTAACTGTCCTTGGAACAGATGACCTTCGATTTTGGCTTGGAGTCCATCAGCAATGGTGAAAGATTTTACTTCTTCGCGTGGTAATGAGATACGTGGCGGTCGTTCTGCTCAGAGTGTGACTGATGTCGTTTCCCGTTTTAGGTAATACTTTCACACGGCGCACTTAAAGTCTGGCTTCCTGGATGATGGTTTTGTACTCGTTGGCATGAGCCATCAAATGGAATGCGGTACTGCTGAGATTCAGTCTCAGGTGGATATTCACTCCGTTTAGCAAATACTTCTCTTGCAACCACATGTCCAAATGCAAACTATCCATCAGTTCTAAACTACGTCCTTGCAGGATTCTCTTTCGACGGTCGTTAAAGCCCACATTGTGAAGATCGTCATCTGCTGTCACAGCCGTGTCGTTAAACTTGTCTTTGCTTGCTGTGTCGGGTTTCCAAACTACGCAAGGATCCAGATGAGTGTTCTTGGCCTCTTTTTCGTATGTCAGTAGATTTTCCAGGTAGGCTCGGTAAGGGTAAGTATCCAAGCTACTGCTGACCAGTTTGTTATTCAAGTATAAATCCACTTCGCTGAACAAGGAATGCATGAAATTGTTGAAGTGAGCTACTCTGGCATCAGCTCCTGGAACGCTGTTGTCCGTTTTGATCACTTTGACTTTCAGGTACAAATAACTGCTATTCAGATCGATGTAATCTTCGGGCTGACCTTTGATTTCAAATTTCATGGGAGCTGAATCCGTCAAGGAGGAGACGGGATGAAATTCTACCCATTAGGATTCTTGCATCGTCATCATGGTGGGTGGCATGGCAAACAGATCCAGTTCCGACTTGCAACAAGCACATGACTCTCGGTGCATCATTTTTCTCTCTCTGTTTGTGATTTAATAATCAAAAACGTCTAAGTCTCGGACTGTTCTTCTTTTCTTAGTCTTTCTAGCTGTAGGGGTGTGAAGTCCTCCGAAAGGGTGTCTTCGTCGTCGTCTCGTTTTGCCTTGTCCTTGCTGTGGCGTCAGGAAAGCAGGAATGTCTGACTCAGCAGTGTCTGAAGCAAGACATTTTTGCCTGCTCTCAAGAAAGATTCTTTGGGATTTTGTTTGTTGATGATGACATTTTGGAGAAATTATTTGCCTTGCGTCAAAGCGGCATCTTTCAAATCGTGCAATCCCCATGTCACCATCGGTTTCAAAACGGGAGCCAACCAAACGAAAGGCAGATTTTAGCATATCTCCTAAACCATGTCCTCGTTGTCCTTGGTACACAGGATGCATGACTTACAAGTTATTAGAGTAATCGTTTTCGAAAATGGAGTGTCACTGTGACTTTCCCTTCAGTGAATGGAATATTTTGTCCCAGATCTCCTTTTATAGTAATGTTGACAGTGTCGAAATACGACTTACTGACGGGCAAATAGTGAGGATGTACAAATTCGTGATGAACGTGATAGGTGTTTCCACCTTCCTCATCAGCGGTTGTGGCAGAATCCACTTTGAAAGGAATGACACACAATAACGGTACGGAGATGTGTCCCTCCACGTTATACTCCACCACATCGGAGTACACATGGATCAAATTGAGTCCTTGGTTTATTTCTATCGCGAATTCCAAAGGCCGACTGACGATTTGGTGTGTGGCTAAACGTATAATTTTATGAGGCTGGTAGGTGGTCACTTTAAAATCTCGATCCTCTCCAGACATAAGGCTTCTTTCAATACTCCAAAGTTCACCACTTGACTGGTGCGATAATTGAGAGTCAATCCTTTCACTTTACGCTCAGTGTGCACTTCTTGTGAGTTCCCGTATTCGTAACCGTAATTTTTGGGACCGCCATTAGCAAAACTTGTCGTCGGGGTGCTCGTCCGTCCAGGCTCCTAAACGGTCTCTTTCGATGTCATGGTGACGTTAACCCAGGCGATCGATGGAGATGCAACTGTCCGTGACCAAATACAGCACACGATCTCCTAACAGCTCTAAAGCTTCGTACAATTTTAAGGGAGCATGGGCTGTCACGTAGGCCGCAATGATGACATTTCCAAATTCGTCGGCTTCTACAAAATCCAGTTCTTCTTCGTAACTGACCAATATCATGTCCTCACGAAGGCCGTCCACGTGTTTCATGGCTTTAGTTTTGTTCGTGAATAATCTGGAAGTAGCGGAAAGGCTCTGTCAGATATTCCGTCATGGGTAAATACGGTTGTTGTTCCATTCTGCCCCACAAACAATTTAACATCACTTTAGCAAACGATCGTCTTCCTTCGTTTTTCTCGATGTGGCCTAAAAAAGTGATGCCTTCCTGCTACAAGTATATCTCTTTGAATTTCTTTTGGTCTTCGGGAGTGTGGCACCAGGAAGGATAGCCGCTGGCTTCTTGTTTCAGTTTCAGAAAGGCATCCACGTAGTCTGCAAAAATGCCTTTCTGAGTCTCGTCGCCCTTGTGGTATTTTTCTGTCTTCAGTTGGTCTACCAACTTGTAACTTTCCACGTTGCGTTTAAACTCGGGATCGGTTTTCAAACGGTGATCGTATTCGTGTTCCCACATTTCGACCACTTGGTATCCTTGCTGTTGTAACTTCAAGCGCTGCTGACAAGTGGCCTGGTACAAGTCTTTCATAGTACGTTGTAAAAACTGACTTTTGGTGCCACGTTGAGGGTAGCAGATGGGACATCCGTGAAATAGGCACCCGTTAAACTCGTACACGATCTGAGGGTTTTCTAAGTCTCAGCCATCCACCGAATACGTTCCGATGATCTTTTCACCTCCTCCGTTGCGGCTGTGTTAGATCCATTTGCCTTCCTTGTCGCACAAGTAATGTAACCAGTGTAGGGCTTTGACCGAGTATTGACGTTTGACAAAATTAGTTATTTGAGGGTTTATGACAGCCAGGGTGTTTTCGGGCATGAACCGTTTGCGGTACACTAAGGAACACGCTTTGGCAATGGTGCAGGCTTCTTTCAAAGGATCGACCCTCCGTGTTCCATGAACAGTTCTCGAAATTTTCCACAGCAACGTTGTAAAATGTCCACGTCGGAACGACAATATTTTAACATTTCTTCTGAAAGTCGAAGGGGTCCGAGGCGTGAGTGTGGTACCAAGCGTAGAAAGCTTCTCGTTGTTCAGTGCGCATGTTGTCGGGTCGTTGTAGTGAGCATCAGGCAAATGGGGCAGAACAGCGTGTTGATTTGCTTCGGTATTGAAAAAGTGCGGAAAGTAGCCTTTGGCCATTTCTATCATTCCAAACGTTTTAGGTATTCGACTTAAAGGCATGGCCAAGTAACTTATCGCATCTTTAAACTGCACTTGTCCCACTTGCATGGAAATGATGTTGGCTCCGTTCAAAGTCACTTTAGGACGTTCGGTGGTTTGTTTTGAATAGTATCTGAGAAAAAACTGTCCATCGTATCCCAAGAAATTGTGAGCCATCACCGTGGCATGGCGATGACAATCTCCGTAGTGTTCGATGTCCTCTTGACTCCACGTCTCGTCGATTGGGTCTAAGACCCATTGGACGAAATCGGTTCAGTCCTCCAGAAATCTTGCTACAGTGAGGCCAATGACTAAAGACAGGCTCTTGGATGCACTTCTAGCACACTCAGTGAGCCACGCTAAATCTAGGAATGTGAATGCCAGTCTCTTGCATGCATTCGAAATTAAAAAAGATGAAATTGCCTTTTCCTCTTGTGGTCATCTTCTTCCTCTTGATGTTTGGAATGGTATATTTGAATGTAGCATTCGTGTTCCAAGTCCACGATTTCGTGACAAATGTGACTTCGTTTCTTTCCTCGACATACGTGTAACTTGGCACCATTGGTACGTATACCTTGTCCACAGGTAGGGCACAGTCTCAGGAATTGACTTGCGTGTTCAGCTGTTGTTGGTAAGAGGTAGAGCTGAGAAAAGTGCGCTGACAAGCAGGGTAATGCACTCGTTCTTGTCCTTCGTCAAGACAGGGTTTAGAGGCCAAACATCCTGGAGATTTCGATCCATAATGCTTGTGTTGCTATGGATTGTTATAGCCATAGTCACATTTCTCACAGTAATAACTGTATTCCAGGCATCCGGTGATACAGGTAATGCCATCGAAATGTTCATCGTGATGATCGACGTGAATGTATTTTTGAAATCTTTGCCACGAAACAACAGAGGTCCACTCACTTCTTGAGGGTGTACTTTCAATGTGTAGCGTGGAGCTACGACGTCTTGCAGTTTTTGCATTTCAGGAATGCTACAAGCGGTGTCTCTGGATATCCCCGCTTGCTGTAACAGGAGTTCTGCTTCTCTTCGCTGTTTGGCTCGGTCCGATTGTTGAATAATTTTCCAGGCTCTTTTCCATTTTGCCGTGTCGTTCTTGTCGGCATACGTTCATTCGACGAGGATGGCACGGGTTAAACACATCTTGTCTTAACGAATGTTAATTTGGACGAGGCTCTTTTTGGTGCTGCGAAGGTCGTCTATTAATAACACCTTTTTGCGTCCGGTCCCTTTGGGAAGAGAATCGTGGGTCATGAACAGTGTCACTTTTCCATCGGTGATGTGAAACTTTTCGTTGGATTGTTGCACGTGTTTTATCTTCTCGATGACTTTGGAAGGTGTCAATTCTGCTGGGCTGCTAAACTGCTATGCCATCACTTCTCGTCGCCACGACCGGTGCACCCCAATTCATCGCCTTCTTAGTTTCTGTCGTGTTCTAACTCTGTCACATAGATTCTCTGCTCTGAGACGCTAGCGCACCTATACAGGGAATGTGACGTCACAGGTAGCTCTCTTTGGATTGGAAGAAAGACTCCACACTGTGGCTGAATTTTGTAACGCGTGCTAGGATTGGTGAAAGAACTCAATCCATTTCGATCCACTCTTTCACTATAAATAACCGCGGTTCACTTCATACCCTTCACCTGTTCTCGACAGAAGATGTGGACAAACGTATAATCTTCTGCTCTCGTATCGTCGATGCTGTTCCGCACGGACATACTCATGTATGTTAAATCATCATGGGCTATTACCCAGATCACCGAGACGGCCCTTTGGAAACGAAGGATCTATGTGGAGAGGCAAGGCTGTCTGAAGCGAGTCTTTACCTACGGTCCAGAGGTCAGACGAAGTTTAAGGAAGATAAGAAGATCAGTGAGATGCCCTCTGTGTTAACGGAATGGTGTTAACAAAAACAACCACAAAAAAACAAAGGCCCTTTTCAGGGTCGCTCCATTGCCTCGAAAAGATTTGCTCTCTTGCCTAAAAACATTTTAGTCGATTTTATATTTTATGTGTGATAGATTTCTGTTCATAAATCTATGTATGTATATATGTGTCATATGCCTATGTATATGCCTATCCAGTCCCACCGTATTGTCTATATACCAAATCTCAACCTATCTTCAACTTTCCCTTGACGCTATAGTGCCCCAGGGTTTTTTTTTGCCTGGATTTCCCACTGACTCCATACATTTGACGCTAAATAGCGCGAAAGGGTTTTTGACCGGATTTCCCATTGACGCTAAACAACCCCAAATTTCCCCATGTTAAGTTCCCCTTGACTCTAATCGTGCCCACGACCTTTTTGACTGGGTTTTCCATTGACGCTAAAGTGCCCCCATCACTACTCCCCAAGCAAAAAAGTGCATTGCGGAGAAGCGCGGGGCCCAAAGCGGTTGTCTCGTTCGCCTTGCCCTAGTGCCGGGCCTGCCTGGTTCACAAATATATAGACATCTTTAATTAGTAAACAATAACAGCTGAAAAAGTCACAACATAGCCGTAAGTTAAGAAACTTGACAGCAGCCAATATAAGAAACTGTCCTCTGCCTCCTATACATATCAGAAACCATGGGTGCCATAAATATCAATTGAGATGAAATAATAAATAAATAAATAACATATACACGACAATAGAAATATTTTTTTACATGTATTTGTTTTGCAATTGGTTGTCGTTACAAGCTATAGTGATATATTGTACTTGTTGAGGTTTCATTTTAATTGTCATTTTCAGGACCGGTCTTAGGCCGATTGGACAGATTTGGCCCAATCGGGCCCGAGGTCACAGGGGTCCCGCGCGTTAGAAGTTTTATTAAATATACCTATAGCGATAAAGTAATTTTAAAGCGATGGAAGAAAATTTTAAGTTCAATATCATGTAAAACTTGTTTAACAGTTTATTTCCAAATGCCGTGCCAAAATGGTCCAAATCGGGCCCCGCGTTTGCTAAGGCCGTTCCTGGTGTGTGTGTGTGTGTGTGTGTGTGTGTGTGTGTGTGTGTGTGTGAAATGTCTGGCTACAGTACTGTACAGAACACATTTTAGACTTGATAAAAAAATTGTTCAGAACAGATAAAAGCATTATTGGAATAGACCAAACTTTTAACTTGAGAAAAGGTTTGTAACCGCAATGTTCGGTTCGATTCGTATTATTATTTGTTTACAGGGCTGCCTATTTACAATTGCTGTTATTTGACTCCATCCACTATAATGATCAGATACATTACATAAATACGACTCGCGTGCTGTGGTAAGTTTAGATTTATCAAAACCATTTGTATTTATCAAAAACTATTCGACCATTTGTTATTTTACTTCCATCATTTACCATCTTTCTTTCATTGGTTTTTATTGTATATTCTTCAGATGAACGCGTGGTGATGTGAGCACATGTGTGATTTCCTTCTGCATCTATTGTTTTAATGCAATATTAACTGAAGCGACATAGTTTTTTATACCTGCAATAGACTCGCCGCTGTCTCTGATTCCACCATTGTCAGTGAGCTGATCCAGATTCTTTTCCACAAGCTTGACAATAATATCTTGAATATCCACATCTGAGGTTTTCAATTTGCCAGATTGATTTTCAAAAGTCGCAAGCTCACCTGGGTCAACACCAACAACACGACAGGCAAACTCAGACAAATCCGCTTTGGTGGCAAATCGCCTCAGATCTACATCAGCAACGTGTCGTTGAGTAGGGTAACGACCGTAAGTGTTCATAGACATGGTTGTACAAATATCCATAAACTTTAATGTGACATCGATAAATGCTTGCGGGGCCGGTGAGCACTCCAGTGTACACAATGTCTCAATGACAAGGTGACCGCATATTGGATCATCAGAATGTGTTTGCACTGGCATAGTTGAATAAAACAACGGTTGTTTACCATACTTAGATAAATAATTAACAAACCTCAGCTGGCGGTGCAAATCCCTACGAGTCAAAATACGAATGATGCTGATGTGTTACCATGTACCCGACCCTGTGAGTACCAGGACCTGTTGATGAATCCAGATTAATGGTACCAGTTTCGCGTATGCATGGCACCGTTACTGCAAGTTCATCTTGCTTTTAAACACCACGATCACATTTGATCGATTTTACCATTGATTTACTAATCAAGAATGGTCAGCGGCGTGGTATTCTGCGACAGGTCAATCGAAGACCTCTGCCTGAGGGTATTCGACGTCTTGCGCCTGGTAATTAAAGGCGTCTTGCTTTTCTATGCGTCCAACGACCGCTTTTTTCAAACAATTCCTGATGCAATTCCGACAGCTTCTATCACTGCAACTTTTGAAACCGCTGTAGCCATTTCTGCCAACAATCCTGGTACGGTTGCAATGAATGGAAATATTGCACCTGACTTCTGCATTTGTGCCACCTCTGATTTGGACAGTTTTAATGTTACTGAGGTGTTTTTCTTTGTGTTTTGCAGCATTAAGCTGCACGAGTTGTGTTTGGGTAAACCACACGGGGACATTTTAAATTAATTTTACTATAGACAGTCTCAATGTGACCCCACACTTGATTTTGATTGCGTTTTTTTATATTTCCAGTCTGATTTTGAGTAAGACCGACCTTCACCTCGCCATTGGACATTATTATTTAAATACATAACACGTTCAATTGTGAATTTTCCACAGGTGCATCGACCGCCATCATTCGGCTATCAGCACCCTCCAACAACAGTGTCTTGTCGGAAAGTTTCACAGCATAGCATCGATAGCCACCAGCAGTGTTACCTACACGTGCATGAAAGTACGTTTTGACAACGGACTGCCCGAACAAATCCAGATTTTCCAATGAAAGGTAATAAATCGGATACAGCGTACGAAAGTCATGTTGGGAAATTTTTAGACCAGTGTCGACGTTTTGATGGGGATCCATGTATGACCACAGATTGTGATATACCAGTGCAATAAGAGCAGTGGCTTCTGTATAGCTAAGCCGAATTTCTTCCGAAGGTTTCTGATGACCGTGGAACCGCAAAAAAACCTATCACTTCTAAGTTGTCGAATATCATTGTATTCTGTGCCTGATCATTATCTCGCCCTTTAATTTGAAACGCCAAGAACACATGTTTTGGCGCAGAAAGGCCATGCTGGGTACTTCTCTGCCAGGTAAACTGTCCTGTAATAGCAGTGAGTGGGTGTGCGTCTGTAGTATGTGCGATAAACGACCGTTAATGTGGTTCCAGGCTCCATAAACGATAACAAGCATGATTCTGTACACGTTGAAGGAGATTGCACAGGCATCCACAATGTTAATGCATTTAATACATCTTTGCCAGCAGCAGCACCTGAATCATGTCAAATGGCATCGTTGGAGTTGTTTATATGAAACAAGGTGACCGTGTGTTTAGCTCCAAATATCACCTTGCGAACATCTCTGCAAAACCCAACGATGTGACTGAGGGGAAAATCTCAACAAAGCACCAATGAGTTGTGATCGACGCTGTGGAAATCCAAGGTTATTGTCTAATGATAGCCAGATAATGTGAAGATTCAGTGGTAATAATGGAGCTGAGTGTGGGTTTGTGTTCGCGAATAACAATTTTGGAGTCGTTGCCAGTCAACATCGAATTTTCTTCCTCGAACCTCGTCATTGATTGGGGTAATATCGTAAGCCCCAGAAGGAAGTTTGATAGTGCGACATGTGGTATAATTATCTGATTAAAACACAAATGATTTGTTCGCGGACACACCCCCAAACGGTTGTGATAGGTTATTAGGCCAATTGTAATACTCACAACGAGGCTAGTGTGATCTCAAATATGCGTTAGTCCCCAGCGGTCACAGGTGCAGAAAATGTTACACTGAATTCTTGTTTGGTGGATGAGATGGTGCTCACAGAGGTCACGTTTTGGGCGATATTTACAGCCACCTGTTGTATTGATGCACAGATTTCATGTAGCACATGAAGCGTCTCCCCACGCAACGTCTCATTTGTGTTAGAACTCATCATCGGTGTTGTATATTTCGTGGATATCTTCAACAAGTTCGTGTATCGGCGCACGATATATGTCTGTCCATAAGATCATTAGTAAGCAGCGACTGAAAAATCGATGTGGCTTCTTTAATAACTTCTTTAATAACTTCTGGGGTATTGTTGCCTGCACTAACTGATCCCACGAGTATTTCCAATCGATTCGCAAGGCCGTTCTGGTTGCACAGTCCACAGGGTATAAGCATTCCAAGGCTCTCTCCTTTCTTTGGTGGAGGTGTTTTTGATCCTTTGTGAGTTGCTGAGCCAACATTTGTATCTGTTTGTGTATCCGTTCTGAATGTCTATCCAATGTGAGAGATAAATGTGTTGGTGCAGGTTCTTTTGCGTCTTGCGCTGGTGAAGGTTGAGGCACATCTTCTTCATCTGTATATTCTTGTGCCTCAATTTCAAATACTGGTCGATCCAAATATATTCGGTCGTGGTAGATTGATAGGCTGGTTGACACTCTCCTGATTTGTGCTGGAGTATCATTACCGTTTGCATCGCTTGAAATGCTTTAATATTTTTTTCAGCTTTCATCAAATAAATTATGTTCTTATAAGAATTAACCACCTTGCCTCGCGCGGTTGGTTCGATGTCCATAAACCAAATGAGGTTCGTCAAGCTGATTTGCTATTTCTTCCACACGATCGTGTCCATGATCGATAGGTTAAGTTGCGCACCAACAAATACTCACTCGTCATTGTCGATTTTGCCAGTCGATACAAGGAAGCATAGCCGTTGATGTCCAAAGCTTCTGCAAGTGTCGCAGATGCACTCCAGCGAATGTATGCACGCGTCCCACTTACATGGCAACGATTGATAAAAGTGGATCCTGGCAAGGAGTTTCTTAGATCTGTGATTTCGTTGCTAACAAACATCGTGTGCGTGTACGTGTGGGGCATGTCAGTGTGCATCGTGATCAAGCTATTGTGGAACGATTTAATCAAACTCTTGCTGAACGGTTATTCGGTCGTCAGTACACACATGGATTGCTTAAAAGACTAGAACGGTCTCAGGAAAGGGTAACCCGACTTTGCCATAACAGTCTTGAACAATGAAGTCATACGCACGAAGGGATTAAAGCCAGACAATGAGATTCGGGAAAGCAACTACTCGGAGAGAGCTTGTTCAGTATTTGTATGCTCCTGGAGAGTTGGAAGGTGGGCCTCAACGCCGTGCCACTGACCCAGTATGGTCCGTCGAGGTGTTTACTTTTTCAAAAGCGATTGATGCTCCAAGACAACCAACCCATTACCGTTTGGGACTGTCACCGAGTGGAGCAATACCTCCCGGCTGTGCATGTGTGAGAGGTTAATTTCAACAGATTCAACTGCCCAGGATTTGTTTTGACATGTCGTTAGCTAGTATCGATTGCAATAGCACAATGGCCAAATACTTAAGTGGTATTTCCATCGGAGAGTATACATTGCTTAGTATGCTGAGGGACCAAACTCACTTTTGTGCATCGGTATACACCCATGCGATAGTTCTTCGATCGGATCATATTTGCCATGTGCGTAAACTCACGACGGTCTCGAAGACATTCCAGGTATAGTTCGTGTTTGAGACGTTTCTACACAATCACCTGTGGAACACCTTTGGCTATTTTAATGTTGCTTTGTTTGGGGGGGGGGGGCAGACCCGAATAGAGTACATTTTGGGTTGCAGTCCCACATTCTCTTGGATTGGTTTACCCGAGCATTCATCTTTGAACTTGCCAGCACCTTTTTATTCGTGCTACTAAATAACTAATGTTTCCTCTTATAATCGCTAGTATAAATTTTGAGTCCAAAATTGGCGGTGCAATGTGCCGTATACGTCGCCGGTGGTGATATAAATAAACAATAAGTTGGTGTCGGTGTACAGCATCCTGACCCTATCTTGATAAAACAGCTAGACCCTGTCATAGTAAAACTCGTACATGAGCAGCTTCGACAAGTCAAGCAGGAACGATCGCGCATAGATTGGCTTTGTCAGTTTGAGTTTTGAATTTTTACTAAACTTCGACAAAACGTCTACACTAGTCTGCAACAAGTCCACCATCAAAGATTTTTCTGGACTCAATGGCCGGATCCGCAATGAGCCTTTGAAGTCTGTCATGCCCGCTATTTTCACGGACAAACTCGACATGGATTCGTCTGCGTATATTCTCCGTTGTTTTCCCAAACACGGGATTGTTCATGATCTTGAAAAAAATCCTTTTCAAAGTCATTGGTGGCCTTTGTACATAGACCTGTGTTCATCTGAATATTCGGTGTTATCCAAACTTGCTAACAAAATTTGAGCACTCCATTGATTTTGATCACACACATACCCAGTCAACGATCCAGCACTGATAACGGTAAAACTTCATACCCGCCACCGACAGCGCTTCTGGGACCAGCGGATAATCGTTGTTGGCCTCGTGCAAATGCTCGGAATATTCCAGGTCGAGTTCAAAATGTATCCATGATCAATGTGAATGTTGTGATCATGTACGTCTTTTTTGATGAACTTGCACAAGATCGATGCACTTACATCCATCCACAGGCAAAGGTAGAATAAATGTCCCAGCCATACAAATTATTGGAATGAAGGTATATGATGTAACTATTGGGGTCAGCGTGGTTAAACCCGGACACGTTGGGGTTGTTGGCACAAGCGTATATGTGACTGGACATGGATATTCCGCCACGAAACGATCGCTCGTTAAACAGACGCTGGTCAATTTATGTGTCAACTGTTTGTTGAGCGTCGTTGCCTGGTGTATACGTGGGCGGGATAATGGCCACTTGATTTTCTAACTCGCTACTACGTTTCTTGCAAATTATCTTAATTGTTTTACCGTTGCTGCAGTGGCGACCGGTGGCAGTGTTGGTATTATTTGAGGTTTTAGAGCAAGGATGCGTCTCAAGAATTCTAGTGTCTCCTTTACTCATACGACTTTTTTATGTGCATACCATATTACCGTGCGAACTGTCTTTGCTCTGGCATTGTAGGCATGTTTAAACTAAGGGGAAGGCGAAGTTTTTTAATTTTGAAATAATATATTGATGGTTTGTTTTATTTTTTTGTTTTGTTGATATTTTACCAGGATCAGAAACAGCGATCACTTAACTCTTGGCGATTATTTCATCTATTTCTTTTGTTGTGGTATCTCTTTGTGTTTGTACTTTGGCAGGTACATGCGTTTGTGGTTTAATTCTTTGCTCAAATTATAGTACTCCCAAACAGGTCCACAAAGCTGGCAAAGTTGGTTACGTGATTTCCCTAATCCCTCACGTAATATTTGCGTGTATATTCTGCAGTACTCTCAGTGGCATTGTCCGCCACAGGGTTAGTATTTTCCAAGGCAGGATGCCTTGCATTTGTTGCATCCCAATGTCATGGGGCCTCTGCGTTCCAATGTCATAAAGCTTCCTATTTACATACGTACGAGCGTTTATCAAATTGACAAAAACACCGTTACATTATCGGTAGCAATACTCCCACTCGTATTCATCATGGCGTACACGAAGCTGTAAGTCAGTCCTTGCCAAATAATTGACCATGCTCTCGATAGTATAACCATAGTGAAAACCTGCGGTGCTGAGCAAAATTCGTTCAAAAACGGGTCTGCCTCAAAAAGCACCGAGTCATCTTCGGGTATGACAGCGACATAAATTTTGTCAGGCTACTGTCGCTTGTACCCAAAAATGTTGGACCTCCCAGCGTGAATTTCATTCACTTTTTGTCTGAAGAGAGCAACTAGAAATTTCATCATAGGTTTGCGCTGCCTCCCATTTGCAACACGGTAACGTACTCTGTAAAATAAATCGAGTTGGGATGTCATTCCTATAATTATGTTCCCAAAGCGTCTGTTTAATTAACCTACTCTGAATCATCTTCGACCCCGGCATCATCAAAAACATCAGAGTTAGTTGCCGGGTTATCATGTCTCTTCTGAGAGTGTCCTCTTTCATGCACGATATTCTGCAGTTTCTTTTTAGCTTTGTTTGCCTCAAAAATCTGCCCAAGTTTGTTTCGTTTTATTTCTAAGGTCACTATCAAATTTACCAACTTGTCAATGTGCTCGGTTTTTGTTTCGGAAAATTCGTACAACATCTTCTGTGCCTCCTTATTGGACCGATATGACGCATTCAAAAGATGCAGCGGTCTCAGTTTTCTGGTATATCTCCCAATTTCGAATCTTTTGTCAGAATTACGCCATTGCTAACGACACCAATAAACTCGTTCATAATGCTCTGGCAAACAATTCCCTGACTATCGCTGAACATTTTCTTTATATGTCGCTCCTCGCATTTAATACAAAATATATTCACAATACAGCTATATTTGTCTCTTTCACCAGCATAAATGACCAATATACATGTGGTCTGTAACGAAAATCAATACATTCATTAATATAGCAGGCTTGACAGCGTGTATATATTGATCGCTACCATAGATTTGCCTGCCTGTTTGAGCAATATCATGACTCTCTCTCAGCAGTAGTTTCCTTTTCACAATCACTGCAGACTAGAGTAGTACAGAAGTGCTGATTGACCTCATCAATACCCTATGAGGACACTGACAGCCGTACGAGACTCGAACCCCCTCTAACCCACATGGCTGACACACGTCACGTATGTCAGGTATGTGTTTACACCTCTAGCAACCCCGCGACAAAAAAGTAACGAAACATCTATGGGTTGCGTTGGGGATAATTGTTATGGGGGCTAGAGGCTGGAATGGGTGTAAGGCGACTCATAGGGTACCAAATGAGGCAAAAAAGGCACCTTCATACTACTTATGCTCTTCAATGAAGACGCTGGCATGATATGCAGTCAAGATGACGCCGAGTTTATGAAAGGAGAAGAAGATTTATCACGAGTCTTTGGACCAACAACTCTAAATCCACAAATAATAAACTTAGGCAGGCTGCTGATTGGAAACAGCACAAAATACCCGAATTAATCAACAGGTTATATAGTGTAACTCAATCTCAGTTCATAGCTTTGCGTCGCGCACTATACGGCTATGGCAGTAATAAATTATTGGCCCTTCCTCTAAATATGTAATTCATAAAACAACTTGGCACACAAAAGCATCAGCAGGAAAGACACGAATCCTTACAGGTTTTTTTCTTTGTTCTTTTTACAAAAGCAACTAAACTGTAATTCTAAGACGTTTGTAAGAAAATTCCAATGCATCCGGCCGAAAATAGATGCTTGAGGCAAATTTGGGTAAAGAAAGCGTGCTAAGGTGTTCCGAAAAACGTCACAAAAGGCGGAACGAACGTCAGAAAAGAAACTTCTATAAATGGTGAAAGAATGTGACTCGTTTCTTCAGTTTTGTACTAACATGTTACAAATCACCTTCGTATTATTGCAATTACGCTCGTCTTACAAGCAGTAGCACATTAAATCATCACATTAAGGACCGCTCCGGTGGCCTAGTGGTTAGAGCATCTGCCTTTGATGCGGGAGGTCGCGGGTTCGAACCCCGGCCGAGTCATACTAAAGACTTATAAAAATGGTACTAACATCTGCCTCGCTATGCGCTCAGCATTAAGATGTTAGTGTTAGGACTGGTCAGCCTAGTGTCAGGATAATGTAACTGGGTGGGATATCATGCTTCATGTCTGCGGCATGATGCCCCAGTTCTAGACATCATTATAAACTGCCACACTGCAGACATCGTAGCGATATTACTGGATAATTGTAAAAGCTACGTTAAAAATTCAAATCACTCTCTCCCTCTCACATACACACACACACTCATCAAATTTAATGTTCAAGATAAATATCCTCTATCAGTGCTAATCCTGTAAACAATATTGCAGTAAATCCTAATTATTATGCACAGTATTCTTAAATAATATGCATAATTCTAATTAAGATTTGTTAACTGGGTAATAAACATGAATTACCTACACGTTTCCTGGCAGGTAAGGTCATTTTAGTCGAACTTCGTTCGTTGAATGCTTGAAATCTGCGCTTGATGAGACTTTGATTAATATTCCTTGTACATATTTATGAATTTTTAGTTACCGTCGAGACATGCCGAAAACAATACTTGTATTATGCACATTGTAATAATGCTTTGCTTGAACGTGTGCAAAGCACATTTCTGTTGAATGCAGAAACACTGTATTTTACGTTTTAAAAGTGTTTGATAGAACTCTGAAATCGAGCATTGTCATTTATGTGGCACTTTCAGTTGTTCTTAGCAATCCATTCTTATTGCTACCAGTTATGCACGACAGACCTTCTCACCTTAAGCAGTATGGAGGTTAATCTATAAACTTTCGACGTATAAATCCTTGTTGTTAATCTCGGGTAAATGTTGAACTTCCTTCTTGTTTAATCTCAGTTGTTATGGCTGGCACATATGGTCCATTATTTACTTCGCAATGAGGCCATTTTTACTTGGAATGTATAGACCGGGTCCGTTTTGGCTCGATAACCAATATTGCTATGGTAACTGGCTGATTCAGACCAGGTTTATTCAACCCAAATTACGGGCTGATTTGGCGTGGATGTCTTGGGGCGCTAAAACTGCTGATAAAAACTGAATTCCAGGAAAAATCTTTGGCGGGTCCATCATCGTCGCCCGGGCGATATTTACCCTTAGTACGCCACTGCCCAAGACCAAGTCAGGCTACTGATACTTGCTGACCATAATGTGTGCGTCCACAAGATTTCCAGAGGAAATTCTTTTGAGAAATATTAAAACTATAACTACTGTAAAAGCTATGATAAAGCTTTGTATACTTGTTGGCCCTCCCAAACCTGTCCAGTCTGATCAAGGGTCAAATTGCATGTATGGAACTCTCCAATACGCTATGGGCGAATTAGGCATCCATCTGTTTAATCTTCTGCATATCACTCTGAATGTCAAGGGCTTTGGAAAATATTTCATTAAACTATCAAGAATTTGTTTCGGTCATGTTGCTTTGATACTGGAATAGATTTGTATGAGGGTGTTCAGTTGTTATTGTTTTCTGTCAGGGAAAGAGCTCAATAATCATTGGGGTTTAGTCCTCTTGAATAAGGTTTTGAAAATGTCTGTGAATCATATAAGTTACTGAAAAAGAAACTTCTTTCAAATGAAGATTCCAAGATTAACCTTCTTGACTATGTCTTTGATTTCAAACAGATGTTGCAGAAACGGCTTGTGAAGTGGAAAGAACTAATCTTCACTCAGTAAAAAATGAAATTAAGGACTGACAGAAATATAGGAGAATTTGCAGCTTGGTGATAGTTGTTGTTTTGGGGTTTAATGCCATTTCTCATTGCAAGATACAGCCTGGTGATAGTTGTTGTTTTGGGGTTTAATGCCATTTCTCATTGTAAGATACAGCCTGGTGATAGTTGTTGTTTTGGGGTTTAATGCCATTTCTCATTGCAAGATACAGCCTGGTGATAGAGATCTGATTCTCATGCTCATACTACAATATCCTTCTTTGAGGTAAATTTTATGGTCCTTATACAATTAAAAAGAAAGTAAATGACATGTTACATCTTTAAAACTTCTAGGAAGGGGAAACAGAAACAATGTTGTTATTCTTGTTGTTGTGGGCTTAACACCATTTTTTGCACATGATATACATATCAGCCAGTACAACTACTGGAAGAAGAATCCAGGAAAAGCACATGAAGAACCACTGACCACAGGTAGCTACAGGCATACTTTCTCACATGGCTACATTGGCCATGCCTGAGACTCAAACCCATGCAGAAAAGATGTCATATGGCAGTGATCGTTAAAGGCAAGCACTTTAGACTACTCAGCCACCCAGGGCCCTAAAAACAACATTTTGATATAAATATGTTAACGAGAATTTTGGTGGGGATAGCCAAGTCGATCAATTTAGTTGTACCTGTCCCACAAATTGAGAATGTTAATGGTGGAATGCAATCTGGCTGTATAGGCTTTGCTTAAGTAACCTGCATCATTCGTCAATATTAACCAATCTGGACCAGAAACTTTCACATCTACAGCCACAAGAAAAGAGTGACGTAAAATAACTATTATCCTAATGTGAGGACTTATTTCCAGATGTTCCAATATGAACAAAATAAAATTGACCATGGTGATGATATTCTACATTCTACACCTGTAAAGCAGCATCGTCACGGGATGAATCCTCTCATGCAGGATCCTCTCATGCAGGACTGTTTGAAAAAAAAAAAAGTCAATTTTTATTGGAAATTAATTTTATTGAACCAAGTACTGGAGTACACACTGTATTCTTTGCATCTAAACTAGATAATACATTGGTATGTGTACTGCCAAGAGAAAAGTCAACAGCATCAAAATATCAAATTAATTTTCAATCAGAAGAATAGATGATTGCATTGGCAAAATTAGAAATGCAAAATATGTCAAAATCTTTGACATTTTAAAAGGATTTTAGCAAATTCCACTTACAGAAAAAGCAAAGAAATTTAGTCTTTACAACTTCAAATGGAATTTTTCAATACAAAGTGATGCAGTTTGGTATGAAAAATCCTCAGTCAACATTCCAGCATTTAATGAACATTATAAATCTGGTCAATATAGTTGTGATGCATAAATCGATGATATCATCCACAAAGATTGCTAGAAAGATCATTTAAAAACAATTGGGAAATTCCTTGATTGGCTCTTTGCTGCAAATTTGACTGTTAATTTACATAAAAGTGAGTTTTCCCTACTTGTGTTACATTTTTAGGCCATATATTAGAACAAGGTCAAGTGAAGTTAGTAGAGGTTTAGGTCCAGGCTGTTTCTGAATACCCAGTGTCTGCTAGTAAAATGCAACTGATGTGATTTGGGGTATGGCTGGATATTATCAGAAATTTTTGTTTAAATTTCTGCATAAATACTGAGCTACTGAAAAGTTTGTTGAGTAAAAATCCAAGTTTCATTCATGTGACAAGTGTCAGAAATCTTTTGAAAAATTAAAGGCCATATTTTAAAGGTGCATCAGGGTTTTAGACTCCAGATTTCAGTCATTATTTAAAATGCCTGTTGATGCATGTGATGTAGGGTTTGGTGGAGTATTGATTCAAGAAGATATAAATGTTGTAGATCATCTAGTGTGCTATTTTTTTAATAAAAAGGGCAAGGAATGTTTGGCTTTGATATAGGCTTGCAACATTTTGAAGTTTGTTAGTCCAGCTTCTCTGATTATTGTATTCATTGATCACAACCCCTTACTTTCATCAACAAAATGAAAAACAAAAATCTGTGATTATTGGAAGAGTCTGATGTTGCAAGGACATTGACATTAGGCACATCTAGGTGAATGATACATGTAATATGATTGTATATTAAAAATCAGTGATTAACTGAGGAGTTTGATGTTGCAAGGATAACAACACCAACATTAGGCAAATCTAGAGAAATGATAATGTGATTCCTTATGCACTTTCAAGTATGCTGAAGTAATACGGTGCTTTATGCATATTTGTGTCATTTATAAGACATATTGTGTGCTTAACTTTTGCACATGATTGTAGATTTTACTTTAATATGTTTACTCACATTTCAGTTTAAGGTCTAACCTTGGCTGGAAGAAAACTTTTTGACAATTTGATGAAAATTTCCACCACAAATGACCCACATCAATAGGAATTCCAGGCCATTCTGTTGCATCACAGGTCAGGTGACATTTGGTTTATAGACATTTTGCAAACAAAGTACCAATTCCTGCTTCACATCAGTCTTTGGGAATCTATGATCAGAGTTTGCAGTTGTGTACCTCTTGAATAATTATTTAAATTATTAATTGGAATTACAATGTGCCCATTGATGTTTTGAATTTACACACTACTTTGGAATTATAGAGGTCTCATTCAAAGAGATTTTGGATTATATCATTTTCATACATCATGACTCAATGTTCTATACTTTTGAACTTGTGATAAGACATTTAGGATCATTTGGGATTTTTTGGGATTTAATTTATTATACTGTAAAATTGTCTTGTCAATATTCACTTTGTATTCTATTGATATATACTACTCATTGAATTTTACTTAAATTTTTGTCTTCATTTTCATTCTTTTTCAGACTTTAAGACAATAGAGTTGCTTGATCTCTGAGTGTTTTCTCGTGTTCTTTTTCAAATGTCCACTGGGACTAAAGCTTTCACTGAATATATATAGTTTTTCTCCAGAATGTATCCTCATGTGTTTCATTAGAGATCTATTCACAGTAAACATTTTATTGCATACTTTGCACTTAAATGGTTTTTCTCCATTATGTGTCCTCATGTGAATCATTAGATTTCCTCTTGTAGTAAACATTTTATTACATGCTTCACATTGAAATGGTTTTTCTCCAGTATGGATCCTCATGTGAATCACTAGATTTCCACTCTTATAAAACATTTTATCGCACAATTCACACTTAAATGGTTTTTCTCCAGTATGTGTCCTCATGTGAAGCACTAGATTTCCTCTCATAGTAAACATTTTATTACATGCTTCACATTGAAATGGTTTCTCTCCAGTATGCATCCTCATGTGCTTTGTTAGATTTCCACTTTCAGTGAACATTTTATCACATATCCCACACTTAAATGGTTTTTCTCCAGCATGTATCTTCATATGCTTTTTAAGATTTCCACTTATACTAAACATTTTGTTACATACTTTACACTTAAATGGTTTTTCTCCAGTATGTGTCCTCATGTGCATATACAGAATTCCACTTTGAGTAAACCTTTTATCACATACTTTGCACTTAAATGGTTTTTCTCCAGTATGTGCCCTCAAGTGAACATTCAGATTTCCACTTCGACTAAACCTTTTATCACATACTTCACACTTAAATGGTTTTTCTCCTGTATGTGTCCTCATGTGAATTGTTTGATCTCCTCCTTGACTCCACATACTATTACATACTTCAGACTTATCTGGGTTTTCTTCAGTATGTATCTTCCTATGCATATTCAGAGTTCCCCTTTGACTAAACCTTTTATCACATATTTCACACTTAAATGGTTTCTCTCCAGTATGTGTCCTTATGTGTGTATTCAGAGTTTCACTTCGACCAAACCTTTCATCACATACTTCACACTTAAATGGTTTTTCTCCAGTATGTGTCCTCATGTGTGTATTCAGAATTCCTTTGGAACTAAACCTTGCATGACAAACTTCACACTTAAATGGTTTTTCTCCAGTATGCACCCTCATGTGTATAATCAAATGTCCACTTTGTCTAAACATCTTATCACAAACTTCACACTTAAATGGTTTTTCTCCAGTATGTGTCCTTAGATGAATATTTAGATTTCCACTCTGACTAAACCTTTTATCACATACTTCACACTTAAATGGTTTTTCTCCATTATGTGTTCTCGTGTGTTGATTCAGATGTCCACTTTGACTAAACCCGTTTTCACATACTTCACACTTAAATGGTTTTTCACCAGGATGTGTGCTCATGGTCGCCATTCCATTTCCTCCTTGGCTCCACGTTATATCATACCTCACACTTATCTGTGTTTTCTCCAGTATGTACCTTCATATGCACAATCAGAGTTCCACTGTAAATAAAACTTTCATTACATACTTCACACTGATACGGACTACATTCCCATTATCCTCATGAGCATCGTTCTTAGCCTGGAACGCTGTATTATCGCGGTACATAATGTTCTTCCTTGTACATATTAAAACTGTTTTGCTATTGTTGCTTATTTATAATTTGTCAAGTTTCAATGACTTTCCCTCTTTCTATTCCTATAAAAAAATCTTTGTCAAACGAAGCTCGTAAATGTAAATACAACAACATATGGTGGCTGACCCAGATTAACGTACCATGGGGGAACAACTCTATATTATCGCGGTATTTGCTCAACTTACGTATGGTCGCAAACAGTATTACAATAAAAATAAAATACGACTTACCTATGAGAAGAAATGTCCACGCTTTGTACTGGTTTAGTATTTCCACAATAAAGAAAGATATCCAATGATAAAATCCACCACACAAATGTAATTAAAGTGTAAATCCATGCGGAATCCATGAATAACAACATTACAAATTAAATGCAACAATTATTTAACTTTATTTGAATTTTAAATGCAAAATGGGCAAAGAAATGTAACTATATAACAACTATTATTAATATTATTATTATTAATATTAAAATATTACAGATTTAAAGAAAGTTTAACTGTTATTATATTCTTATGTACGCAAGAGAAATATGATCATAAGTAACATTTTGTGAATGTTGGTCCATATTGGCTACCATGAAATGAAATTGCAACCTTGACCTTGTAAGAACATGTATGTCACCATCAGTATATGACCTATAATCATCAAACAGCAGACAATACACTGAATATATTTCGTAACCAAAGCCAATGCAGGTATAACATGTTCGACTGGATTTTTTTTTATATGATGATCAACGTAATTGCATGAACTTTACTAAAACGTGATCTTCATTCTTTTTCATCTTAAAGTTATAAAAATATGTTGACATTTTAGAGGAAATTGTGCTGTAAGATATTTGAATCCTTACTGCTACAGCTTTACATCTGTAAACAACCGCTAGATGGCGTGTGTCCAAAATCATTCGAAAATCCCGTTTGCCGCGATAATATAGAGCCCGCGATAATACAGCGTTGGACTATACATAGATAAGATAGATATTTGGATTTACTTCGCGTGCGCCCTTTCGGACATGTGCGACGAGTTAATGTCCGCACAGCGGACTGATAAATTTTCCTGGGGTAAGGAATAAGAGCCTCATCCCCTAGGCTTTAATGCTCTCAAGGAGAGCTGTTAAATTAGCCGTCAAGTAGCGGAACAATAAGTTCCATGCTACCTGAATGGGAGGCTTTCATGACTGGGATTGGACCCAGAACACACTCACGTTAAATTAAAATGGGTATCCAGTCAGCGGCTATCATGAGGCCATAGAACACAATTAATTTTACTATATATTCTCTACATTTGTTTCTCAGCACTGAACTTTCCACTGTGTGACAATCAATACAAATCATATGTTAATCTAAAATACCTTCAAAGATGACTTCACGGTGAAGTTCTTGTCAAAGGTTGACCTGCATTTTTTTGAAAGGCTTGACTGTCAACAAACCAACGCGCAACGGAACACAGATTTCACTTCCGGATCATCACCAAGACCTTATTATTCACTGTACACTGTCGCCGAAACACACACAGACAACCACACCATAAGCTCATATTCTAAAGAATAAACAATTGCCTTTAAATCCATACCATGAATGCCTAAATCTAACTCTTGTATCACCACCAAACGGAGACAGGAAAAAATGCTCTAAAAATAGACTGGGACTACATTCGTGGGTACTGAACCAGAACTATTAATTATGACCTGATTCCATGAGTGGGAATCGTCCCAGCACACACTCAAGTTTAATCCGGATCAAAATCTACAGCGATGTGGCAGGTGTCAACCAAAGCAGTATGTAACGCCAGTCCCGATTGGTCGGCGACTATGACAACACATCGGGAGACCTGGAGTTAAGACGGGTGGAAAGTGTTCCACATTTCCGTCTATGTACGAGAGTCCGAGGGAGGCAAAGTAGGGTAAGTGTCTCTGCAGCCGGTGCGAGGCGAAGCCATGGATCTCGTGTACGCTCCAAAACGCCCGTCCGTACTTATTTTAAATTCAGTCCAGTTGTACTAATGGACATACAAATAATCCAATAATGTGTAAGCCACCTGTGCAATTAACCAAATCAAATAAGTTGCTAAATTTCGTTGTTGATTACATTCAAAGTTGGAATTTAGTGTACAGAGGGTACATACATATTTTCTAGAAAATACCAATCAGCTAAGTCAAAATGGCTCGTGAATTTTTGTACAATAATAATAATAATAATAATAATAATAATAATACTAATACTATAATAATAATAATAATAATAATAATAATAATAATAATAATAATAATAATGAGGACTTTGTATAGCGCCTAATCTTTAGAAGCTCTAAGCGCTTTACAACATTTGACAACACTTAGAAAACATATATAATGATATGATTACAAAAATAAAAACAAACACCACGAAATTAGAAAGCAGAAAACATACTGTAAATATTTAAGGTAAGGAAACATTATTAGGTCTTTAAGTCTGTTCTTGCAGTTGAAATAGGTGAGTTTTAAGAGCGCTCTTGAATGAGATCACTGTGTCTTTGTATCTAAGTTCAGTGGGCAATTCGTTCAACGTTGGTTGGGCCCTGGTATGCAAAAGAACGTTGTCCATATGATTTCATCTTCATAGTGGGAATAATGAGAATACGAATGTCAGAAGAGGAGCGTAAGTATCTTCCTGGTGTGTACACATGGGTGAGGTCGGATAAGTATGTTGGACTGAGCCCGTCAGTGAAACGTAGCTCAGAGAACAAATTTTGTGTTTAATTCTTGATCGAATGGATAGCCAGTGTAGGGTACAGAGCAGGGGGGAGGCGTGCTCTGATCGTGGTACTCTAAGGATGATCCGAGAAGCTGTGTTTTGATCTTTTTGACGATTCTGGAGTAGATATTGAGACGAACCAGACAGAACTGAATTACAATAGTCCAGTCTTGAAAGTACTAAGGAACACACAAGTGTTTTAGTGGCATCAACCGAAAGATACTTGCAATGGAGCTGATGCGTCTCAACTCAAGATATGCAGCCTTGCATATGTTCATGACATGTTGGTGCAATGAGAGAGTACTGTCGAGTGTAACACCTAGGTTTCGTATTGACTGTGTGAATTTAATGTTGGTGTTGCTGATATTTATTGTCTGAGGTAAAGGATTTGAATGAGAAAGTCTTTGTGTTTTAATCAGAATGGCTTCAGTTTTATCATCACGCATAATAAACATAGAAAGAATTCTGATGGTGGTAACTAAAGGATCAAATCAGGGCTACAACATAGAGATATGATCAAAAAGGTTTTCATGCCAAATTGAAAACCCAATGACAATGTTAGTCTCCACTCTTTAGCCCTTAGAAGGGCTGATATGGGATAGTAAAAAGTCTTCCAAGTAGTCTGGTAGCTTCCATTCCCTCCTGGTATGGATACTGTTGGAACCTGGTTCGACCATGTCTGAACACCAGTTCAAGTATTTGTCATGGACATGTAGAGTCGATGGCCAAGTTGACAATACATGGCGGTTGCCTATGTAGTTGGCTATGCAGAAGGCCAGTTTCACAGATGTACTGTTATATCCGGCTCCTCTAGGATGAAAATGAAACATTTATATAAGAGCGATATGAAACAAGGGAGACAAATCTTACGGGATTCATCGCCAATGCTGGTCGTAAAGTAAAAACGGACCCAGTCAGTACGTTTCAAGCGAGAACTGCCTCATGTTGGGGTAACTAATGGATCATGATCGTCATACACATCAATGGAACCACGGGTACTATACATATACATCTCAATGGAACCATCAGGACCATACATCTCAATCGAATCATGAGTACCATTCATATCAATGGGACCAAGAGTGCCATTCATATCCATGGAACCATGAGTGGCATACAAGCAGTGCTATACACATCAATGGAGCCATCAGTGCCATACATTTAAATGGAACCATGAGTACCATTCACGTCAGTGGAACCATGAGTACCATATATCTCAATGGAACCATGAGTGAAATACAACTCAATGGAACCATCATTGCCATACATATCAGTGGAGATGGAAAACAAATAACGTATACACGACACCATAAATATTTTTGCGCATATTTGTTCTAGTATTTATTTGCAATTACCTGTAGCTATAGTGATATATTGTACTTCTTTTTGAGTTTTTTTTTTTTTTAATTCACCTTTTTATAAAGCATTAAAAGGAACCAATTCGCGCGCGTGTGTACGTTTCATTTGTCTTTTTAACGTAGCAGTAACAATTTTTCAGTCATATCGCTACGATGTCTAAAGTGTGGCAGTTTATAGCGATGTCTAGCAGTGGGGCATCACGTAGCGGACATGTAGCATGTCCAATCCAGTCACCTATCCTGACACCAGGCCGACCATCTGTAACACTAACCTCTTAATGTTGAGCGCATACCAAGGCAGCTGCTAGTACCTTTTTAATAAGTCTCTGATATGACTGAACCTGGGTTCGAACCCGCGACCTCCCACATCTGATGCGGACGCTCTGACCACTAAGTCCACCTGAGCGGCCTTTTTATAGTTTGTTTTATCAACTGAAGTGCAAGTCACTGCTGATCCATTATTTACTTTATACTTCATGTCATTACATTTATAAATGCCTACAAACAAAACTATTATTTGAGTACATGCTGTGACAAAGCGGTCGTGGGTTCGAACCCCGGCCGAGTCATACCAAAGACTTTAAAAAATGGTACTAACAGCTGCCTCCCTTGGCGCTCAGCACTAAGAGGTTAGTGTTAGGACTGATCGGCCTGGTATCAGGATAATGTGACTGGGTGGGACATAATGCCACATGTCTGCGACATGATGCCCCAGTGCTAAACATCACTATAAACTGTCACACTGCAGACATCGTAGCGAAATGACTGAAACATTGTTAGAGCTACGTTAACAATCTAAATCACACAAATCACAAATCACACGAAGCGGCTGTGCAGGGAAGTACTAGTAACCATACCATTGTGCATATACCGGAAAATAGACTTCGTCTGGTTTATACAAAAACAATGTAATATGTATGAAACAAGTACAAAGAATGTAACATGTATTCTAACTGAACCATAACCTGAATAGGTACTTTCTTTTCACAGATAGCACACAACGGTTAAAGGAGATGAATTTGTTAAAAAAAATTTTTTTGTAATGTGACGACAGTAGTTACGGCATTCGGTCGAATGAATCTTATTCAAAGCGTGCTGTGGTAGAATATTGTTTGGGGAAAGGTCGCTAAAAATTACCCAACCACATGGAAACAGTCATCGTAATGAGCCCTACGAAAACAGTCTAAGAGAAGCTGTAAAGATTGTGAGGAAGGCAAGCGCATCGAAGAAATATTTACAGATGATTAAAGAAGAAAGCTTTTCTACGCCCAAATCGTGAAAGCAAATTCAAAACAAAATTTATAGAGAAAAGAAGACAGTAAAAACATCTGTACCATGAAATAAAAAAATAGCCGATCATTTCATGACAAAAATCATAAGTGAAATTCTCAAAAATGACCAGGAAGTGATTCTGACAACAAAAAAAATAAAAAAATAAAAAATAAAAAAAAATATGCCCGGTTATAGTACTGTAGACATGATACAAAATTGTTTCAGGACAGGATAAAAACATTATTGGAGTATACCAAATTTTTAACTTGTGTAAGTTTTTTTAACTGCAATGTCATACAAAATTAGAAACGTCGTAGAATGGAAAACTGACCAATACCCTATTTTCTTAGGTCCGGTATGTCTTCATTGGGAGTTAGATGATAACACGTATTCCAAATTGTTTTCTGATATTCTCGAAAAAATAGGAAGTTAAGTTTTAGTTTGGTACGGACGATGAAAAAGCTCCGAGAAAGGCTCTAAGTTCCAAATTTTGTAATGCAGGAGTTTGATTATTATGTAATAACCATATTAAAGACAATATTCGGCATTCTTTGCATAAGCATGGCTCTGACCACCTTGTCAGAAAATTAGTATTTCTCATACTCTTCAATGAAGATGGTGGCCTGATATTCAGTCACACACACACACACACACACACACACACACACACACACACACACATAAATGACTGTCTATAAAATTTAGGAATTTTTCTGCAGGAAGGAGGTCCATGGTGGTGACACCATGAGATACCACACTGGGTGACACCAACCCTAGTGACGCCACTGGATATTATGTTATTATGTTATATTTGGAATACGTGTTAACTGTTAAATTTGGAATACGTGTTGTCATATATTGATCATCTATATATATTATGATATATATATTGTGGCATCCAATAATTGGATAAACCAGTCAACAGATATCTAAACGCATGAACCAACATAGATAAGACATAAAAAAAATCTGTCGATCAATCTTTTTCATCTCCTGTTGCTGAATATTTCAAAGATAGTTCACATACTTTGCAAGATTTTTCATTTCAAACTAGTGTTATAGCTGATTCTCAGAAGGAACGTCTATTAAAAGGAAACCTATTGGATTCAACGTCTTAATATACGGTATATCAAAAAGATCTAAATTCCAAAACTTTATACGACATTCATTATTTTGTTTTCAATTTTCTTTTAAACGTTTTCTTTATTAATATAATGCGTTATATTCTTTAAACTTTGTTAAGGATTGGCATTTGAATTACGTCCCTTTTTACAATTATTTAAGAATACTTTTATATTATTCTAATTTATAAAATAATTTAAATAGTGAAAGTTAAAACTAATATCATAGAAATCAGTTTGCTATTTAATTTAAAAAGAAGAGGCATTATGAAATAAATTTTCAATACAGTAGGATTAATTATTTATAGAATACTTATTTATTTATATTACTATAAGTACAATACAGATCATAATCTGAGTTCTGATGGAATGGAATATTGAACAATCTTCAATATTATATCAAGGTATATATATATATATATATATATATATATATATATATATATATATATATGAAATATGTTATATATATATATATATATATATATATATATATATATTACAGTATAGATAAAAAATATTAGAAACATTTGGGCTTTAAATATGCTTATTAGCATATGAGTTATTACTATCTTATTTTAATTTAAGGGCTGAATATTAGCCTTTAAATTATATTACTATGCAAGCGAAAACAGTAATGACTACTAAAATAAATCAGGTATAATTGTTCCATTATTTTTCATTTAATATTTCAAAAGGGCCGAATCAACCTGGCATTGGGCCGACGCAGTCTGTAATTTGGGCCGATTCAGCCATGGTCCGAATCAGCCAGCATTCTTGGCGATGAATCCGGTAAGAGTTGTCTCCCTTGCTTCATTTTCATCGGCTGTAAATACTAAACGCAACATAATTTTGTTGTCAGTTTCTACAAAATAGTACTCTTTCAAATGGTTTCCTGTGGGTTTGGGTATGTTTCGTTTGATTTCCGTAATATTTGTGGTTATTTTAGGCAGATTTTAGATGGGTTTGGATGAAGAGAGTGTCTATTTGCACGGCCGCCGCGTGGCTTACTTTTGGAAAGACTATTCGCACGGCTGCACGTGCAGCCAGAACAGAAGAAACTATTGGCGTTAAGTAAATGCATTAGGGACGAGTCCGATATATTCCAATTCAAGTCGTTTTACTAGCCTGGTTCCCATGTATGCATTAGGCTGGCACACAAAATACACAAAATAATTTGAACGAATAACTCTTTCTCTGATTTGTTGAAGAAGATTATATTCATCCTGGTATGTCCCATTAAGACTTGATACCAATTGCTTATATAATTTATTATTATTATTATTATTATTATTATTATTATTATTATTATTATTTGAGTAACTACGACAAGGGATCAATCTAATCTGATTGTCCGCAATCTTATAAATAAAATCGGATTGGCCTCCAGAAGCTGTCATGGCAGACTGAGAAAAAGAAGTCACCTTCGATAATTACAAAGATTTCTTCGCCATGTTGGAAAATATAGGAAAAAACCCCATAGTATTCAGTAAATCTGTCGAAGCTGCCAGTAAGGTATTGAGGTCATCAGCTAAACCGTATGAAGACAAATTTGTATATCGTTACGTGATCTTGCGCTGCAAACATGGTGGACAAGGCAGAAAGCAAGCTCTTGGCTTTCACCCAAATCAAAGTTAAGGGCATTTTCATTTTTAAATAGATATCTTGAGGTATTTCGAAATAAAAGGAATTAGAAAATCGACCGCCCCCTCCCCTTCCACCATTCGACCCACCCCACCCCACACAACCCCATGTACCAAATCCAACCATCGTAATTACGATCATGGGTAGAAATATAAATTGCTCCGAAGCCCGGGACAACCAGAAATTAATGGCGGTAAACATTTCTCTCCAATGTGATTTTCAACATTTTTCTACCTGTGAAGATGCATCACAATACAAAGGCCACAATACGATATGCCTCATGATGCATTCCGTTTATCAGTCTTTATATTCCCAGCCTACAAAAAGCTTGGCTTACGCCTCTGATATGATCATTTGGGAATAGGACCACTAATTCATTTCCCATACACCTTAATGTTAATAGATTAATAAATAAAAATAATGTATGCATTTGGCTGGCACGCAGAACAAACAAAATAGTTTGAACGAATAACTTTTGCTCTGATTTGCAGAAGAAAATATATTATTCATCCTTGTATGTCCTATTAAGACTTGTTACCAA